>OZ012663.1:84985143-85294515 GCA_963942545.1 Oxycera nigricornis
AGCAGTTCGAAGCAGTTCGAAGCAGTTCGAAGCAGTTCGAAGCAGTACGAAGCAGTTCGAAGCAGTTCGAAGCAGTTCGAAGCAGTTCGAAGCAGTTCGAAGCAGTTCGAAGCAGTTCGAAGCAGTTCGAAGCAGTTCGAAGCAGTTCGAAGCAGTACGAAGCAGTTTTCGAAGCAGTTTTCGAAGCAGTTCGAAGCAGTTCGAAGCAGTTAGTTCGAAGCAGTTCGAAGCAGGTTAAGCTACACACGTGCACGCGTACTCCCGTGGCGCGCCACGGGGTACGCTATGTGTAGCTTGAACTGCTTCGAACTGCTTCGAACTTCAAGCTACACACGTGCACGCGTACTCCCGTGGCGCGCCACGGGGTACGCTATGTGTAGCTTGAACTGCTTCGAACTGCTTCGAACTAACTGCTTCGAACTGCTTCGAACTGCTTCGAAAACTGCTTCGAAAACTGCTTCGTACTGCTTCGAACTGCTTCGAACTGCTTCGAACTGCTTCGAACTGCTTCGAACTGCTTCGAACTGCTTCGAACTGCTTCGTACTGCTTCGAACTGCTTCGAACTGCTTCGAACTGCTTCGAACTGCTTCGTACTGCTTCGTGCTGCTTCGAACTGCTTTGAACTGCTTCGTACTGCTTCGAACTGCTTCGAACTGCTTCGTACTGCTTCGTACTGCTTCGAACTGCTTCGAACTGCTTCGAACTGCTTCGAAGCTTAAGCGGTGCGCGTTTCGATGAAACGATGACGTCATCGTTTAGGGGGGAATCCGCCACGTGTCTAGTTTGAACTATTTATCTGTTAATGAGCTGCTTTGCTAAAAATGGGGGTTAAAGTCCTTCTGTTTACTACCAAAATACAATTCTATGCTATACCAAAATACGATTCTATGCTTTACATTAAACTTACTATCCAACAATACAGAATCAATAGTTAAGGCTCCTAGAGATTCTAATTAAACTATTAGCGAGTTGTTGAATGAGATTCTCTAGTATTTAATGAAATATTATTTGTATGACGTGATAAGAGATATAGTTTTATCTATACATTTAATGAATTTATTTTGTAAATATGTAGAGAATTTGAAGGTCATTTTAGGTTGGATTGTTTATGGTTAGTATAGTAGTAGAGTGATAAAAATTTGCGAGCGGTATTTCATGGATAACAATTAAGCTGCTGGATGAGTTTATAATAAGAGGAGACTCCGAGTGTGACGTGATGTCTGGGAATGTGGAACTCTGATTTTAGTTGTGGAAAAGATGAAAATTAGTAGAGGTAAGCGATGTTATAATATTGTGTGTGTATGTGTGTGTGTGTGTGTGAACCAATATGGTTAGTTTTAAGATTATTAATGTGAGGATTTGAAGGCTATTGAAGTTGGGTTAATCTGAGTGTGTGATATGAAAAAAACGGTGCTTGATGGTGAGTCATTGAGAAGAAAAAATACGTTTGCTTATGAGGAAGTTGCGGATTTGTGAGTTGGGCCCGAATTGGCTGTTCAGTATTTTCCTTATACGCGGTTTCTAATATCAGTGTTTTGAAGGAAATGTTTGTATTTGATTTGCAAATATGTTTTGAGTGATGGATTTTAGGTGGGTTTCAAGATATGTAGCAATGATTTTCGTGAAGGGCGTGGTAAGCAAACTAAATGATTAGAGAGTTGTTTATTGAGGTTTCCCTAGTATTGCTTGAAGTCGTCATTTTAGGTTTTTAACGAGATACATATACAAACTAGTATTTTTGGATAAAACTGATATCTTCAGTCTATTTATACTGTTTTCATTTTTTTATCATTTCCTTTGTTCTTGTTTTTCTTTGAAAAAAATTATTTTTTTAAATTCATTCAATTTTATTTATTTCAATCTTCCTAGTCTACATCCATTACAATATTATAATGTCCCCAAGCATATGTGCTAACCCCATCTTCCCTTATATATCGCTTATCATCTAAATAACTTAAAGAAACCTTATTTATACATTCAGTATATAAATTGTGAAGCTTAGATCTAAACACGTACATACTACCTCTAAATATCTTTTTTCTAAACAAGCAATCTCTATAATCATCTAAATTTAGTCTATCCATAATAAGCTTCTTTACACCTTTTGCTTTTTTAATTGTATCACCATTTTCTATACTTAAAGAATACATTTTAGCTCTTAATCCTACAAACTCCTTCATGACTTTTCCATTATTTTCGTCTTTCATCATACCCAACACTTTTCCATTTTTCAGCGGAATATTATATATGTTATCTTAAGCGTACTCAGAGGAAGCAAAGTGATCGTCGATATCCGGTAGAATATCATTGTAAAAGTCATTGGTTTGAATAGTGTAAATAAATGAATCCGTATCCATATAGTTGAGAATAATTTTCTCATTATATTTGGGATTCATGAAACGATAGTGAAACTCATACATTTTCAATTTTGATAGATCAAGCACGGTGAAACCAATGTAAGTCGGTTTGTTGGAGCAAGTGAATACTCTATCCACTTTGAAAAGCCGCCATATTAGGGGTAAAAACGCGAATTCTAATTTGAAATGTCTGTAAAAAATATTTTTACTTTCGATTATTCAATTTATTTTCTAAGCAAATCTTGCCGAAATCCTCACCACTGGTAGGGGATTACCTTGAAGAAAAGGTATTCCGATACTCGAAACAACAACAAATATTTTCAAAAACTCCATTCTCTGCTTCATTCAATTTTATTATTTATTTCAATCTTCCTATTCTACATCCATTACAATATTATAATGTCCCCATGCATATGTGCTAACCCCATCTTCCCTTATATATCGCTTATCATCTAAATAACTTAAAGAAACCTTATTTATACATTCAGTATATAAATTGTGAAGCTTAGATCTAAACACGTACATACTACCTCTAAATATCTTTTTTCTAAACAAGCAATCTCTATAATCATCTAAATTTAGTCCATCCATAATAAGCTTCTTTACACCTTTTGCTTTCTTAATTGTATCACCATTTTCTATACTTAAAGAATACATTTTAGCTCTTAATCCTATAAACTCCTTCATGACTTTTCCACTATTTTCGTCTTTCATCATACCCAACACTTTTCCATTTTTCAGCGGAATATTATATATGTTATCTTGGGGGTACTCAGAAGTATCAAAGTGATTGTCTATATCCGGTATAATATCACTGTAAAAGTCGTTTGTTTGAATAGTGTAGATAAATGAATCCGTATCCATATAGTTGAGAATAATTTTCTCATTATATTTGGGCTTCATGAAACGATAATGAAAATCATACATTTTCAATTTTGATAGATCAAGCACGGTGAAACCAAGATAAGTCGGTTTGTTGTAACATGTGAATACTCTATCCATTTGAATAGCTGCCATATTGGGGGTAAAAACGGCTGCACTATGAAAATTTGGCTTGGATATAAGACTTCGTGCGCCTGAGTGTCTGCCTCGGCTTTCCCAATCCGTCACAATCTTCACATCTTTCCTTTTATCCACATTTTCCATCGTTTTGCCATATACTGCGTTGTTTAAAAGCTTGAAAAAGTTTTTCTCAAACAAATTTTTACTGGCTTTGCGATATTGGGTGTTCAAGTCTATGTACTGCTTCATCCAAGTCGATTGTTTAAACTGTAAAACTCTATGGACACGGGTCAATTTCAAACCATTCGCAATGCATTGCTGCAGATTTCGATAGTGAATCACATAATTTTGCTTGTTAGTTAAGTCAGTGATCAATTTCGCAGTTTTCGAACCAGGTGCTTTTTTATTTTCTGCACAGAAAGGTAAATCGTTATGCTCATCGTGCTTTGTTGTTGGATACTCCAAATCAACTTCCAATATGTAGCCAATGTCCGCGTCTATTGCAATTTTAAGAATATCAACCTCATCTATATTTTCAACCCACTGGAATTCAGAATGGGGAAGTGGCTGTGACATTGCCCAACCATATAGATTGTTTGCGTCTACATACATCAGATACTTGGAAGGATCCTCTTCTTTATAATCTTCCAAGTATTTGTTGTTAGCTTTTGAGTGACGATGTGAGCATTGAGTAATACCACCTCTGATTCCTCGTTGTATGAAGTGATGCATGTTTATATCTGTTAGAAGATCAAGTTTAACAGATGTTATTTTGAGCATGGCATCCCACGATAAACCAGGAGTTGTATAGTATTGGCAAGGGTCAAGTCCATAGATATTTTTACAAACTTTCCTGAAATTTTCGAAAACGTCTGTCAGAAGCAGCACATCTGTCTTCAGATATAATTCCAAATAGTCCCAAATCGTTGTGCAATTGAAAACTTTCCATACATTTTTAGCATGTTCATAATCAATCTCATTGCACTCGCTATTTGTCATTTTGTTGTAAAAGCTTTCTCGAGGTGGTAAACAAACTTCATTCAATCGATCCCACGAGTTAATATAATCGTAGGGAAATACACCCTTTCTTGTAAGCAGTTGAAATTTCTCCCCATCTTCATATACTGATCTTACGGTTTTCAGATCTACTGGAAAAAGGTTTTTCACTAGAGCATCCAAACTACTCTGCATGAATCTGGCTGAGTCTAAGAACCTAAGCTCAATCGTTTCAAACTCATCGACTTGAATTCGTTTAGATAATGAAACGTATAATTCCTTATTAATGGGTATAATAGATATTTCCCCATCAATGCTATCCAATTCTTTCACAAACAAATGACAATCATAGCCTGAGAGGTTGTGAAATAATATTGGAAAGAATTTCGGTACTCGATACAATAAATTGCATTCGTTATGAGCGGGACCTCTATATTTTCCAGTAAAGTGACAATGGTCTCGGACTCTATCATTGTCAAGCTCTTTTTTACAAATGTGACAGAAAATCGATTCCCTTTGAACCTTTTCTTCTTCCGACGATAGAGCATCCATTGACTTTGGGTTCTTGATATGATTTATATAAAACCATTTTACATCATTTACAATGGAATTAACGAATTCTTTGGGTGAATCTGGGCCTTTGTATAATCTGAATCTGTCTAATTTTGAATCGAATGAACACTTGATGAAATAAGAGAAAGCACAAGGGGTATGTTCTTGGATTGTTGACGTTGATGAAAGTGTTGGATTGGGTGCACATGTATCGACGTCTTGAAGAAGGCATTCAAAATCTGCATAGATGACAAAAGGTACCTCGAGTTGTCGTCCATAGCTTTTGTACTGCAGCGTTGCTTTCTCCGGTTCCACCATTTTCGTGACAACTCTGCTACAGCTGTTTTTATGCAGTTGCAGTTTCTCACTCGACATAAAATATTGCAGACATTTATTGCAAACATAGATAGAACCTTCGTATAGCGTTTGTTGACTGCGAATCAACCTTTAAAGAAGAAGAAGAAAAATAATTCATGTATTCACACACACACACACACACACACTATTCACTATTACATACCTTGAAATATGTTTAATCCAAACATAATGACAATCTTCGTTGGATTGCAGCAGGAGCAGATTGATGTGATGCGATTTTTCTTGCTTTGTGATATGATATGGACCGATAACTTTTTTTAACTCTTCATCGTATCCAAATAAATTGACACTGATTGTTTGGTTTAATTCCTCAAATTTGTCAATATCTTGCACCTGTAGCGGAAACTTGAGTCCCCGAAAATTCAACACTATACCATTTTGAAGATGTATAACGCTGTCTGCAATGTCATCAATTCGGTATGATGTAGTTCTCTGTGAATGATGATCTGTCGGACACATTGCGGAAATTATGAACCATTTAAAACAATAACTGTCGCGGTTCTTAATATTAATGCAAGCCTTCTTATTTGCCAATTGTCTTGGTAGCGGAATATAACTTGTTCCTCTCAATGGTTTAAAATCGTTTATATTTAACTCACAGTGCGTAATTCTAAGGAGAGCCCATCCACTGTCTTTCTCCTGGAATTCCTCCATTTTGATTCGAATTTCATTAGCCATATTATCGAAAGCTAATTTCAACTCACTTTTTTGAATTATCGCTTGCATTTTTGTATGGAAAGACTTAATGCTTATTATGCAATCGTTTTCATCATCATCATTCATTTTAATGAATTCAGCAAAGAGTTCAATGTTGAATTTGAGTGTCACGCGTTCATCTAGTGCACTCATCAGATAATTCACTAACGGATCTTCCATCATCTTTAAAAACTCCGCCGAATTTAAAAGACCCTCATCTTTGTTTTCAAAAACAAGAGTTTCCATTCGCTGTCCAAAACAACTTTTTACCCTTTTAAAATGTTCGTTGAGGGGCTCTATACATTTATTTTTGTGAGCATTGGTTCGCACATGATAGTTCCAACAAGCTCTATTGACTTCGATATTACAAAATTCACAAAACATTTTAAGGAATACAATTCACTTTGTGTTTTTCACTGAGCTCAAAATAAAAACTTTCCTAATTGAGATGCAAAGTGAAAGCAGAGGATTGGATATCTGAAAGATCTAATTCTTCCTTTTCCACTTTGAATAAAAACTTAGTTATTTTATATTTAAAATAAACTTTTTTAAATTTTAATCACTTTTTATCTTTTGCAATTTTTTATATTTTTTCGATGAATACTGGTTTACAACGCAGAATAGCAACTGGAATGATTCCTGTTGGGGTCTTGTCTTTTTATATAATTCTATTGTTTATTTTATAAATTCCTTAAGGGTAACCTAATATTATAATTACTATATGTAATTTTGTTTATTTTATATGGCAGAGAAAACATCCGGTCGTTCACAAAAAATTCTTGCACGCTATTCAAATTCCAACGTCTAATCATTTAAAATAGCCCTCACTCAAGCTCTTATCAACATATCGAATTTCTAATTTTGTAATGTTTGTAAAATATTCGAACCCTATAAAAGAGATTACGCAACCGTCAGCAATAAAAACTCACCTCTGCAGCGATAAGAAATGAATCCAGCTGCTATTTTAAAACACATCTCACATATTCATCAATTTAGTCCCATCGCTAATCTTTATTTATTATTTCCTTCTTTTATCTTTATCTTTCAAATAAGGGCAATTGTTTACGTTATGCCGATCCGATTTGCATCTAGTGCAGTAATACGATCTTTTGTATTCCACCTTATCAGTGGAATTTCCGGTCAGTGGCATTTTCGTTTCTGGAAAGTTTACTTGATCTTATTGGATTTCAAGTGGATGGTTATTATTTTTGTGTTTATGGGAATATTATGTGCAGGATGTTTATACAGATGATTCAAGGTTTAGGTATTTGGGTTAATGTGTTTCAGATATGACTCAGAATTGAGATATGACTCAGAATATTGCATTTTGTTGCGAAATCAGAATATTGCGTGTTGTTGCGAAATTGAAGATGACGTCATAGGTGTTTCCTGGGATATGACTCAGAATTGAGATATGACTCAGAATATTGCATTTTGTTGTGAAATCAGAATATTGCGTGTTGTTGCGAAATTGAAGATGATGCCATAGGTGTTTCCTGGGATATGACTCAGAATTGAGATATGACTCAGAATATTGCATTTTGTTGCGAAATCAGAATATTGCGTGTTGTTGCGAAATTGAAGATGATGTCATAGGTGTTTCCTGGGATATGACTCAGAATTGAGATATGAATCAGAATATTGTATTTTGTTGCGAAATTGAAGATGATGTCATAGGCGTTTCCTGGGATATGACTCTCACCGCGGTTGGGAAAACTCCTTTGACCTTGACCATTGACCCTTGACCCTTGACCTTTGACCCTTGACCCTTGACCTTTGACCCTTGACCTTTGACCCTTGACCTTTGACCTTTGACCCTTGACCTTTGACCCTTGACCTTTGACCCTTGACCTTTGACCTTTGACCCTTGACTTCTTATCACACCTATTCAGCAGCATGACTCATCGCGGTTGGGAAACACCTGCCCGTGGGAAAACACCTTGACACCGACCTTGACCTTGACTTCTTATCACACCTATTCATCAGCATGACTCATCGCGGTTGGGAAACACCCCGACAGCGATAAGAAATGGCGCCACCGGTAATCCGATACCCGTGCGAAACACCCCGACAGCGATAAGAAATGGCGCCACCGGAAGCGATAAGAAATGGCGCCACCGGAAGCGATAAGAAATGGCGCCCCAGACAGCGATAAGAAATGGCGCTACCGGAAGCGATAACAGGTGACGTCATGCGGGGGCGGTAATCCGATACCCGTGGGAAAAAATGGGCGCCACCGGAAGCGATAACAGGTGACGTCATGCGGGGCGGTAATCCGATACCCGTGGGAAAAAAATGGGGACCGTGGGAAAAAGTGGTTTTGAAGCCTTATATTCTAACTACTAGTGTATGTGCTTAAATTTAATTACTGACAATAAATAAAACAATAAATATGAGGTGTGCAGTTTTTGGTTGCAATAATGATAGTGGAAAGAAAAATAGAAGTGAAGAGGAAAACAGTGTACGATTTTATACTTTTCCTAAAGAAAAAATCCGTTGTGATGTGTGGCGGGCAAAATGTTGCCGAAAATTTGCAGCATGAACTTTTAGGTAAGTCAGTATTTGTTTTTTTCGAAATTTTATGCTGTAGTGATTTTTCTTTGTGATATACAGGGTATACAAATAGAAACTCGTATCTGTTGAAGGATAACGCCGTTCCGTCGCTATTTCTTCCTAATAAAAGTATTGAAAAAGCTGAAGAAGCGGAAAGATCGAAACGATTACAGAAAAGGATTAATAAGTCATATGTAGACGAAATTTTACAACAGTATGTATATTATTAATATAAAAACTGGTAATCAATAAAACTTAATTTATTTACCAAGTAATGACGAATTACAGACCCTGGAGATTGTACATATCCCGCAATGTGAATATGCTACATGTGTCTTGAAAAATGAATTTGACCAAATGAAAATGAAATTGTAAGACCAATATTAAATTAATTCTTTTCCATTTTGTGTTATGCTAAATTGTACTTGCAGAAAAGAGTTCGAAAAAAATCAGAGCGAACTACAGCAGCAAATTGACACTTTAAAAAAGGACAACTATACGTTTTAACTAGAACTCACCAAAAATATAAACGAAAAGGATAACTTGGAAACAAAGCTTAAGGGTATATTTACTGATGGTCAGATGAAAAAATTTAAGCAGTCAGAGAAACAGGTGGAATGGAGCGTAGAAGATATAGCGAAAGCAATAGTGATTTATGCAGCTGGAGCAAAATCGTACAAATTGCTATTAAAAAAAAAGTTTCCATTTCCGTCCATTCGAACACTGCAAAGATGGAGTCAAAAGATTGACATGAAACCAGGAATTCTAAGACCTGTGTTAAAAATTATGGAGAACGCTGACTTACCTCTTCTTTCTAAGGTTTGTGTCTTATCCTTTGACGAAATGAAGGTGAAAGAAACGTACTGCTATGACCAATCAGCAGATACAACATTAAATCCTGCCAGTTATGTGCAAGTTGCTGTCCTAAGAGGGCTTTTTAGCAATTGGAAGCAACCAATATTTTACAATTATAATTGCAAAATGACTAAAAAAATCCTCTTTTCAATAATAAACACTGTGGAACAAAGTGGGTACAATATTCAGGCAATCGTCAGCGATTTAGGTGTCACAAATCGAGCTTTGCACAGTGATTTAGGAATAACGTACGAAAACCCATCGTAAGTAGGACACAATTTAGAATTCAAATGTACTTCCTAATTTAATTTCATATTTTTTACAGAATTTCAAACCCATCACGCCCGCAAGAAAATTTTTTCATTTTCGCTGATGTTCTTCATCTAATCAAGCTTCTCCGTAATCACTTCATTGATAACGGATTTAAACTGCAGGATTGTACATCGAAAAGGATGTACTACAACCATTGCTATGTTTAACGTCAGCTGAGCTAAGCATAACGCATAAAATTTCAGCAAGCACTTTAGATGTGACAAGAGCCGAGCGACAGAAAGTAAAATTTGCAACAAAATTATTTTCACATACTGTCGCTATGGCCTTATCCAGAGCTGGAACTCTTGGCTATCTTGAGCAATACCCATGGTTACAATGCTCTGAATTTTTCAAACTGGTAATTTTAAAATCGCAATAACTAAACTTTTTTCTCAACCAATATACTATTTAAACTCTAGGTAAATGATTGGTTTGATTTGCTGAACGTAAGAGCGCCGAGTACTGATTCCAGAGAAAGGACAAAAGCATTCGGCCTTGCCTGGGATTTGCAAACCGATATATTGTGCCGTATGACTCGCACAATGAAAGAATCACGGGTAGCAGGAAAAACAACTATGCTTCCCTTTCAAAAAGGTATGTTTTATAAGAATATTTCATTTTGTGTAAAACAAAAATCTATTTTTCAGGTATTGTACAAACGAATAACGCCCTCCTACAATTGTTTACACAACTTCAGCAGAAATTTGGAACAAAATACATCCTTACTTACCGGTTGAATCAAGATGTCCTAGAAAACTTTTTTTCTGTAATTCGAAGCAAAGGCGGCCTACATGATCATCCAGACCAGCTAGAATTTAAGTATAGACTTCGAATGTATATAATGGGGCACAATGAAGGAGCGTTATCAGCCGGAACAAATACCTATGTAGACAATACTCCTGACCTCGAACCTATATTCACAGGTAAATTCAATCTTTTAAGTCTTATTGCTATTAATTACACATTGATTTCATAGGTGAAGTTCTTCATAACTTAACCTAACCGATCGAAGACTATCAGGATAAAGAACTCAGCGAATTCGAATACGACGGGCTCGAAAATTTGGCCGGGTTTATATGCCATAAATTGAAGACATCCGACGCAGAAGTTGGAAACATTGCGGATGAATCCTTAAATCTAACTTGGGTTGACCATCTTTCCGAAGGCGGCTTGAGCAAACCGGCGGAAGCGTTTATGGAGAACATACAAAAACTGGAGGTAATCTTCGAAAATTGCAATCCTAACAATACCCTTTTTATTTGCGGTACCTATCAAAAAACTCTTCTTCATTTGGCTGAAGACGTGGATTGCAGCAGTAGGGTTAAGACACTAGCTAATAAAAATAAAATAAGAAAAAACTGCATTCGAACATTTCTCATAATTTACTATCGCCAACCCAAAGCATCGCCATTATAACAGCTCCACATCTGATATGAAACGAAACTCATTTGAGTGCTGAGTGACGTCACGCGCAGAAGTTTTACCATTCTCTGCGCAGACTGTCGCAATCTTTTATTCTTTGATTCATGGTTATAGTCGTGGTAAGTTCAGGTGATCGAGCGAGAATCTGATTGGACAAATTTGCTGATTGCCATATATGGGCATAAATGAAGAAAAATGATCCGACTCGAGACGAGAGTGATAGGTGTGGATGGGGGTGAGTGGAGAGGTGGCGATAGAGTTAGTCGGGAGTGAATAGAGTGAAGAAGCGGTTGGTGTGCCCGTGATCCCTGTGGGCAACCACGTTCCAGTCGAAATATGTATTTTTCATGTTCGATTGATTTGTTCGAGAACTGAGATCCGAAGGACTTCCTGAGGCGGGAGGCGTTGGCCGAGGACACGGACGTGTGGAGCCGTGGAGAAGCCGGGCGATGCCAACAGCTCGCGTGGTGGTAATCGCGGCCAAGAATAAAGTGAAATCTAATATGAAGGAGGTAAGTGTATAATTGGTTTCTCCCCTCTGCAGCTTCATCGCGATTGAAATGTTTGTCCGGTTTCTTTCTTTTGTGATCAGCACACGACCCGGTGAGCTAGCCGGTTCTAAAAAATTTTGTTCTATGACCGCCACTATGTGGCCACACTTGGTGGGTGCTCCGCACGGGGCCTCCTCTCGACAGTCATCTTCCATGTTGTGTCCGAATTGGCGCGGTACGTAGAAGATGATTGGCTGGGGGCACGCAACAACTGCACCACGAACAATCATCGGCAATGACATGAGTGTAGTTCTAGAGCTTCATGGGTTTTGCGACGCTAATGAACGCGCATATGGGGATTGCGTTTACATACGCGATTGATTCTCGCGAAATTATCCAGGTGCAGTTATTGTGCTCAAAATCGCGTGTCGCTCCATTGAAACCGATATCAATTCCGAGGCTGGAGCTATGTGGAGCTGCTTGCTCAATTGATGACCAAAGTAAAAGGCGCATTGGAATTGACAATAGCAAAAACTTATTATTGGACAGATTCATCCATAACTATTCATTGGATGAAGGCATCAAACGAAAAATTACCTGTCTTCGTTGCTCATCGAGTCGGCGAAATGCAGGAATTAACAGCGATAGACGATGGGAATCATGTGAGAAAAAACGACAACCATGCTGCAACCATGTGTCTCGGGGCTTGAACTCGAAAGAATTGAAGATTTGTCGGCTGTGGTGGAACGGTCCCGATGGCTGGAAAAGCATGTGATAAAATATTCTCCGGAAATACCGGAAATTGACGAGAATCAGCTGAGTCAATCAATTCAGTCAACTGTAGACTGCTGCTTGGCTGCAGCACCTTATGATAGCTCGCGTATCCGAAGCGACCGGTAACAGCATTGCACGGAGGCATGCTGACAGATGTCAGAAGAACGTGTTTAAAAAGTAAGGTTAAGTTGAGCAACGACTTGGAGAGAGAGAGAGAGAGAAGTCGTTGTGCGAGTAAAACTAAACGAGAAAAATTAAAAACTGAAGATTAAACAACAACGGTTGTATTCCAGATACGAGACGATATCGATCCTTTCGATACATTCTCAACACTCACTAAGCTCATTCGAGTTACCGCTACGTGTCTTCGAGTAACGCAAAGGTTCAGAAAGGAATCTAGATTTAAATTCTCCGGTTCTCGTGGAGCATGCAAGAAAGTGTCTCAAACGGGAGCAGCAATTGAAATTTACCTAAGAATTGAGTGCCTTACATAAGGGCCATGAGATCTCGAAATAGAGCATTTTAACAGACTTAAACCCATTTATAGACAAAGACGGTTTGTTGCGGGTTGGTGGCAGACTCAAGCATTCAGACCTTCAGCAGGATGCAAAACACCCAGTGTTATCTCATTGTTCGAGAATAACAGAACTCATCGTTGAGCATGAACACCGAAAAAATTACATACAGGAATTGATGGGACATTAGCTGCGTTACGACAATCGTATTGACCGCTTAAGGCGCGCAGTACCGTCAAACGGCTGCTTAGCAAGTGCATCATTTACTTCAAATCACCTCGTGTATGGGAGCAAATTATGGGAGATCCTCCAGAGCATCGAGTAATTTCTTCGAGACCTTTCAACGACACCGGAGTAAATTTTTTGTGGACCCATAATAATACGGGATGGCAAACGACGAAACAGCAAACAACAATAAAGCATACGTCGCATTTTTCGTGTGCATGGCCATAAAGGCTGTTCATTTGGAAGGTGTTTCGGATTTGATTACGGGTGCGTTTCTCAACGCTTTTCAACGCTTCATTAGTCGCCGAGGAAAACCGACTAACGCATTTTCTGATAACGGCACAAATTTTGTTGGAGCCGATCGTGAGTTGGAAGATTTGAGAAATCTTTTCAATCAATTGGAGCATCAAAACAAAATCATCAATAGTACAGCGATTGATCGTATACAATGGCATTTTATACCACCTCGAGCTCCGCATTTCGGTGGATAATGGGAAGCGACTGTCAAGTCATTCAAAAGGCATTTGTATAAAGTGGCATCAGACGCTGCCTTGACATTCGAAGAAGCATCAACGCTTGTTACTTGTGGTGTATGCGGTCGAGTTAGTATACGCTCCGGGCGGCTCGCGAGCGGTCAGATCTCCAGCCGAGTTAGCAATTAGTTTGTTTAAAGAGTTTGGCGACATTACAATTATGGCGACGAGAATGTTTTTGATTCGTGACTCGTTTAAAATCGGAAAAACTCAGGCTGCAGAATTTTAAAGAATCGTGGTAATTTAGAAGAAAAATTTCACTCAAATTGTAACACCAATGAAAAGAGGAGTTTTTTAAAAGATGACGGGTTACAAATCGACAAAAGATGCTTTGAATGATTCCTCAAAGCTAGAAACAAAGGAATTACTTTGAATTTCATAGCTTACAGCGATTTCTCTGATTTTGCTTTTTAGGACCAATAGTTCGCGATAAAGCAAAACAAATTGCTACGAACCTTGGCTTGAAAACCTTTTTTGCATCTGCAGGGTGGCTAGAACGGTTCCGTACTCGACACAATATTGGCTTTAAGGCAATTTCAGGAGAAGCATCTAGCGTTAATCCTGTCGATGTCGAATCATTTTTACAAAGGCTTCCATCGATTATTCAGGGCTATTCAGCCCGAGATATATACAATGTCGATGAAACGGGATTGTTCTTCCGCGCATTGCCTAACAAAACGCTTAAAAACGAGCGCTGTTTCGGGGGAAAGTTATCGAAGGAAGGAATAACGATACTAATTTGTGCGAATATGGCTGGTGAAAAGGAAAAGATTCTTGTAATCAGTAAATTGGCCAGGCCAAAACCATTTAAAAACATTAACATCAATGATTTGCCAGTATTCTATTTGTCCAACAGCAAAGCATGAATCACTGCTGAAATAATGACAAATTGGAAGATTTTAGATCGAAAAATGGGACGAGAAAATAGAAACATATTATTGTTTTTGGCCAATGCCGCATCACATCCGACGCATTTAAAAATATTAAGCTAATTTTTCTACCCCCAACCTGCACATCAGTCTGACAGCCATTAGACCAAGGTGTTATAAAATCGCTGAAAGTTTTTTACAGGATGCAAATAGTGAAGCAAATTTTGCTGAAAATAGACACCGCTAGTTCGGCACATGATCTTGCAAAAAGCATAAACTTGCTAGATGCGATATATTTCATAAAAAATGCTTGGGAAAGTGTTACAAACGACACAATTCGTAACTGTTACCGCAAAGCAGGCTTCTTTCAAGACAATACTGGGAATTCTTGTTCTGAACAGTTTTCTGCAGAAGACGATATACCACTAGCTGTACTGGCTGAAATGGGTAACGCACTTACACCAGAAATTGTAAACAATTCAAGCATCGAAACCTATTTCGGAATTGACAGTGAATTATCTTGTGAAGATGGAGAGGAACATGCAGACGCCATTGAGGAATTACAAGTTTCAGATGAGTCAGACACTAGTTCCAGATGTTGGGACATATAGCGAAGCGAGCAAAATTTTACATAAATTGCAAAATTTTGGGAGAAATCAAGGGGACAATTATGCATACAATCTTTTGTCAAATTTAAAATCTCACTATCAAGATGTCGGAATTCGTTAAATGGTTTGTCAATTCACATTAAATGAGTTTTTTTCTCCAAAATAATTTATGTATATGTACATACAAGTCCATGGTTGCTAATGTTTAATTTGCCTTTACATGTTTTTGTTGATTTTGAACTGATTTTTTTTGGAAAGAAATAAATTTTTGTTACTTAGTTATAAACACATTTGTATACAAAAGTAAACCGTTTTTTTCGAGGAGTTAACTGCTACTAAAATTTTTTTTTGACCGGACACCCCTCTTTAACGGACAAATTTTTCGGTCCCGTGGGTGTCCGCTTAAGAGAGATTTCACTATATATATATTTAACCTCCTACAAGCGGACACCTCTAATAACCGGACAAAACGACTGGCACCATGAGTTTCCGCTTAAGAGAGGTTTCTCTATATATATACACTCCGCGACAAAAAGATACGACACCCCTGAAATTTTTCCGATTCTCTGAACTAATGAGCCATGTTGTGAAATTCGTTTACCTGTTGAAAAGGACCTTTACTAAGAAATCTTTATCAGTGCGCCTTTTACCAATCGATTCATTTTTCCAAGAATTTTTCTACATTAATTGAAAAACTGGTGCGACAAAAAGATACGACAGGGCAAGAAATTTCAAATTAAACCAAGGATATGTGAAAAAGAAATAGAAAGTATTTATTTAATTAATATTGTGTGTTTTTTCCCTTGCTTTTTATTACTTCTAACATGCGGCTAGGTAAAGATTTATAAAGACTTTTCATATATTTTCGAGGAAGTAACGCCCAAGCAGTTGTAGCTGCTTTTTCCAACTCTTCTACAGGTTCATACTGCTTGTTACCTCGATATATTTCCCGTGCTAGTTGTCCCCAAACATTTTCAATGATGTTGAGGACTGGTGATCTTGCCGGCCATTCGAGGGCGCTTAATTTTTTTGGCGACGAAAAAATCCTTTACTGCACGTGCTGTGTATACTGCTCCATTATCTTGTTGGAAAATATAATTTCTTCCAGAAATTCTCTCCGCATTGTTCGGTATTTCTTCCTCCAATAATTTAATGTATTCTTTGCTGTTCATTTTCTCCTTTATAAATCGTATATTCGTTTTTCCGTTGTAGCCAATAGCAGCCCAAATCATTACTCCACCACCTCCCATTTGTCTTCGTTTATTATGAAGTTCCTCTTTCCTCACGTGGAAATAATAACTCCATCGATCTGGCCCATCCAATTTAAATCTCTTTTCTTCAGAAAAAAGGACTTGTCTCCACCGATTTTTCCATCTAAGGTGTCGTTGTGCAAACTTCATTCTGTTTGCTATGTGTTGCTTGGTAAGCGGAGGTTTTCTTTTTAGTTTTTTCCGCTTAAGATGCTGTGCGTTTTGTATGACGCGTTGTACGTTTCGAATATTTTTCTGCACATCCGCTTTTTCTGCTATTTGTCTCGCAGTTCCAGCTGAATTTGACGCGAATCTTAAAAATGCACGTAAATCCCGATCATTAATCGCTAGGGGCCTTCCAGGACTTTTCTTATTTCCATAATTTTCGGGGTCTTGAAGTAAAGTTGCGATAGCACACCTACTTCTATTTAATGTTTTTGCTATATTAGCAATACTCATATTTTCACTTCTTAATTTTATAATAGTTTGTATTTCACTGCCAGTAAATTTTTTACCGCAACCCATTTTAATCAAATATTTAGCACAGAAAGAATTTTTAATGCTCAAAATACTGCAACGAGATTTAATTCGCAAAATAAATACTGAAAACACTTGTAAACCTGTTGACTATTTGACCACCAGATATTAAATCGTGTCAGTTTTTCAATTAATGTAGAATAATTCTTGGAAAAAAGAATCGATTGGTAAAAGGAGCACTGATATAGATTTCTTAGTTAAGGTCCTTTTCAACAGGTAAACGAATTTTACAACATGGCTCATTAGTTCAGAGAATCGGAAAAATTTCAGAGGTGTCGTATCTTTTTGTCGCGGAGTATATATATATATATATATATATATATATATATATATATATATGAGTTTTTAAGAGCTTTCGGATTTGATTTTCAAAAAAACACATAAAATTCAGAAAAATATATAAAATCTTTGTTTGAGTCAAAAGAACGATCGACATAATTTAATGTTTAAATATTTTTTCATGTAAATGTTGGCCGCGGTCCATACGCCGGGTCCAATTTTGGAATACTCTCTTCAACATATCGGCCGGTATCTCACGAATAAATTTTTCAATATTGGCTTCCAGTGCGTCAATTGTTGCGGGCTTGTTGCTATAGACATGAGACTTCACATAGCCCCACAAAAAATAGTCTAGAGACGTTAAATCACACGATATAGGCGGCCAATTGACCGGCCCCAAACGTGAAATAAACTGCTCACCGAACTCGCCTCTCAATTGGGCCATTGTTTCGCGTGCTGTGTGGCATGTGGCACCATCTTGTTGGAACCACATGTTCGCTAAGTCCAGCTCTTCCATTTGGGCAAAAAAAGTTTGTAATCATCGCACTGTAGCGCTCGCCATTCACAGTAACGTTCCGGCCTACGTTGCCTTTGAAAAAGTACGGCCCAATGATACCGCCGGCCCATAATGCACACCAAAGAGTTACTTTTTCGGGATGCATTGGCAGTTCTTGCAATGTTTCTGGCTGCTCATTACTCCAAATACGGCAATTCTGATTGTTCACGAATCCATTCAACCAGAAATGAGCTTCATCGTTGAACACTATTTTTCGATAAAAAAGTGGATCTTCATGCAACTTTGCCAGCGCCCATTCACCAAAAGTTAGCCGTTGTGGTAGATCGTGCGGCTTCAATTCTTGCACCAGCTGTATTTTAAAAGGTCTCACACTCAAATCCTTCCGCAAAATTTTCCACGTAGTGGAGTAACAGAGGCCCAATTGCTGCGAACGA
The DNA here is from genome assembly GCA_963942545.1 of Oxycera nigricornis. Taxonomy (NCBI): domain Eukaryota; kingdom Metazoa; phylum Arthropoda; class Insecta; order Diptera; family Stratiomyidae; genus Oxycera; species Oxycera nigricornis. The sequence goes on from OZ012663.1 coordinate 85,003,300, forward strand.
CGTCGAATCGATAATTCACGGTCGTCACTAACACTGTCGGATACAGCTGCGATATTTTCCTCTGTCCGCACTCTACGTATGCGTGTTGGTGGTTTAATGTCTAGCAATGTGAATTTGGTGCGAAATTAAGGCACAAGATTCCGAATAGCCACTTCAGAAGGTCGACCAAACTGACCATAAAATGGAAGAAGAGCACGATACACTTTCTTAACCGAGCATGAATTTTGATAATAAAATTTAACAATTTGCAAGCGTTGTTCGTTTGTAAGTCGATTCATGGTTAAATTATAGACCAAACTGAACGTGTTTGACAGTAACACAAAGCACGAAATCCGCGTCAGCTGTCAAAAACAGTGTTGCCAAAAAGAAAGTTGCTAAAAAATCACCCGATATATATCACACACTCCGCTTGGCATTAGGTAAGAGAGGAGTCCAACAAAATATGACTTGATAATGCTACTCTTTCCCGCTATCGAAGGGAAAGGGGATGGATAAGCTATGCGGAAGGCCCATAGTGAGATTCCAGCACAGCGCCGACGGTCTCCCAATGATCTGACATTGGGATAACTGATGTAGGGTTATGATGCTCCTGCCTGTTTTGTGTACATTGTTTGTTTCTTACCGTGTCGATCTTTACTATTTATTTGAAGATGAGTGTGATATTGTGGTTTTTCAATAATACAGTTCCCCGATAATGTTGTTTCCCCATAGTGAGTGCATTATTGTAGCTAATTGTCATTTGTTCACACATTTTTGTGTGGTGATTCATTGATTCTATTTATTTACTTTATGTTTCATATAACTGTCCTTTCCCTTTTTTAAGAAAAGAGAGGGGTTTCCAGTTATGCGTGTAATGCTCGTCCCGCCCGACTCGCGCGTTCCAATCTCCTCACGCACCACGCACTCTCGCACTTGTCACGACTTGTCAGTTGTAGTCGTGTCTTTTCCGCTAGTCAATTAACTAAATTTTGCCGCGTGAAAGAAAACTCTCGATTGAAAATGCCTAAACGTAAACGTATTGTCCTTTCTATGAAAGACAAATACGATATTAATAAACTGCTAGAGATAGGTGAATCTGCAAACACGTTATCCAATGAATACAAAGTTGGCAAGTCTATCATCACGGATATAAAAAAAAACGAGCATAAGTAACTTTATATCCCAGAATGATTCTTCTGACGGATCCACAACTCGTAAAACAATGAAATTTGCCTCAAACCAAATTATGGCGGATAGCGAAATTTTAGACCTCATCACTAACAAAACTGACGCCACCGCTAGCAGGTCATCAACTGCAAGTTCAGATAATGAAGATGAAAACATAATTGGTGCTTCTAAAGTGTTTACTTGTTTAGATACTGCCTTGCGTTGGTTTGAAACACAAACTGAGAGCGATCGGTATCAAATATCCGTCCTTCAAAAAATTCGTGATCTAGCCGCTCGTAAACGGGTAGGCTTGCTTCGGCAGACGAAAATTGAAGATTTTTGAAGCGTTAATTGTACTTAGCATATGCTTTAATATAAGACTGCATTTTTTGTTGAATTCATTTTTGACATTAAATATATAAATGTGTATGTAAATATTGTTTGAATTCACCTGTGGATAAATAAGTATGGCTGAATTAATACAGTTCAGTTATCCGAAAAAAAAAACGATTTTCCGAACACCCATTTCCCCCAATTAGTTCAGATAAGCGACGCTCTACCAGGGGTATACTATCTCCAAGGGTTAACCGAGGCCCCAGGAACTTGTCCTTGCCGGTTTTGGTTGAGGAGCCTATGGAGGCTGTGGTTGACATCCAAAGCGGGTACAATCATTATAAATTCAGTTTGAGACCGGTAGCTATTCGGCAACTTTTTGAATTGTGGTGCATTGGCGTGCTGTTGCGCTATCAAAAGGGGAACCGCTTCCCAAAGAGCGGCAAGGATGCTGATAACTCCGATCCTTACCAAGGATTATGACGGAGTCCAAGCAAGCTCCCGATAAGATTCTGGTATCCATACTCAGAAAAGCAGTGCTGATAGCCCTAAGGCTATAGGCTACTGACTAGTATGTTTATGGGGGCCTTGGTGCGAGCCTATCGTAGCCTGAGAAGCTCGTGGTGTTAAGACAAATCATGTCAGGCCACCACGTTAAACACTAGGAACGTTTTCTGTATATATATAAATTGCGTTTAGTTAATGGGCAGAGACTAATTGATTCAAAAAGAAAAATGGAGTTCGTCGGATTTATAATGTTATGTACCACTCATGCCCTTCACTTTCCTACATATTCAAAACATTTACTAAGCACGTAATACTTATTACGAGCGATGACCTAATAGTATTCCCGGAACCCTCAATCCATTTTGTCATCTTACTAATGGACTTCAATTATTTACAAGATGCCCAATTCAAAAAACACTTAAATAAAACATTAAATATGAATTATGATGCTACTACGAATAATGCCGGTCTGAATATCTAAACTCCCAAGATTCCGAAACAAAGGGTTGAGATCATCATTCTACTTGAGAGCAAAATCTTAATATAAACAAATCTGCGACACATTAGATGATTATAATTAATCGCGAAATGTTTATAAAATCGATATGGTCAATCGCGAAATGTTTACAGATATCTTAATTGAATTCCCGAATTTGTCACGCGAATGTTTACAAACTATCTTAATTGAATTCGCGAAATTGTCACACAAATGTTTACAAACTATTTTAATTGAATTGAGAACTTAAAGTTGAATCCGCGAATTCGTCAATTAGGCTAAGTTATGAAATTAAGAATTATATTTTAAACAATAAGTTGGTATAAAAGGCCAAGTCCCTCATTGTAAAAGACACTCTGTTCTAAACTCTGTTTTAGTCACTCTGTTCGTAGATACTCTGTTCTACTGTTAAAAGAATCCTTAAAGTGAAAAATAAATAAGTTTGTAAGGAAAGCAGTGTTTGATTTTATAAGCCCATAACAGGCAAAAGTGAATTGGTGTCAGAAGTGGGATGATTTTTAGTTAATCATCCAGTGATCGAACAGAAATCAAACGAAGCGCAAACCACAAGGACTTCACCACTTTAAGGACAACAGAGGAGAGTCAAAACCCAGGAAAGCCGTAAATCCTTCATCGAGCAATTCATCTCTACAGTCATATTTTCCGAGATTCATCGTAGCAGCCTGCATTTAAATCACCCGCAAATCCTTCATCGAGAAATTCATCGCTGCAGTCATCCTTGCCGAGATCCAGCGTAGCAGCCTGCATCCAAATCAAGTAATTTTTAGCAAACGTATAAATTAGCTAAGTTTCATAATCTTTTTTTCTGTTATATATAATTAACTATTATATATATATACATATATTTGCATTATATACACTTAGTTACTAAGATTTGCAAAGTTTTGAATTTAAAAGTGAAAAAAACTTGTAATGACGGAACAAGCGAGTTCAACTTTACGCCAAGATTACGAAGATAACAGATCGATTTCAAGTGAGGTGTCTGAAATGTTTCGCACGGAAAAGATCAGTCTTTCGATTCTCTTAAAATTTATAAAACCGTTTAATGGTGACCGCGATAAATTAAATTCATACATCACGGGCTGTAATCGCGCTTTCAAATTAGCATATCCAGAGCAGTCACCTGTTCTTTTGGATTATGCAGTTACTCAATTAGAAGGAAAAGCGGAATTATGTAGTGTATCTTACTACGTATCTTACTACGTCATAAATTACTGCAACATAAAATTGAATCAAGTAACGTAACGTCATAAATTCCTGCAACATAAAATTGAATCAAGTAACGTAACATCATAATTTACATAATTTACTGCAACATAAAATTGAATAACATATGGCACACGCCAAGATGCAATATGAATATTGACACGGCTACAAATGATCGTTCGCAGTGTCAACCCTGTGTTGTGGGTGGTCTGTTGACAATCCATGTGAACTAGGAAGAATTTATGACTAGGAGAAAAGGGATTGCATCTGCTTAGCGAGCAATAGTCCTCAAGTGGATGTGTCGAGAATGGAATTGATTTATTAATTAGTTGGTAAGTTTAGTGCATAGAAAATTTGTATAAAAGACATCTAGATAGTAAGGAAATCGTTCATTAATTTCTTGACTATAGTCTGCGCATTATCGCGGCTCGTCCTGAGATTCTTGAATCATAACAAGATTGCGAACACGCAGTCGAACTTAGTGAGGAATAAATAGGCGCCTAGCGCTGTACAAATAAGATTGCGATTACGCAGTCACTTTAGCTTTACTGGTAACATTCTATTTTATAATAAAAATCTTAAAATTCATAATGTTTTGTATTTTCAAAACCAAACTTTACAATTAGCAGTGTTCAATCGCACGTTTAAAGATTGGATCAACCTGTGCGATTTCTTGAAACTCCTTTACGGAGATAAAAAACACTATAACCATCTGCTCATTGAATTACAGCAATGCAGACAAATGCCGCGAGAACCCGTTTCACAATTTATCGTCAGAACCAAAACTGCCGCGAAAAACTTTATCGTATGTGTCAAGCAATCTGTTGATGAAAGTGCGTTAATAGGGCGAATTACTGCAATGGATGATCTAATCCTCCATACTTTCATCCTCAATATTGACCCGTCAATAAGTAATATCCTTCGCGCAAGAAACGTTAAAACTCTAACCGAGGCTATACAAGTCGCTATCGAGGAGGAAAAATTATCCAACCTAATCAAATCAAAACCTTCAAATCCTTCCACTTTCCAAAGACCCGCAAAATTTTGTAGTATTTGTAAACTAAAGAACCATAATACATCAGAGTGTTTTCGGAAAGGCATCCAAAATCAACCTCGTAGAATCTGTATGATCAACGAAAAACTATGTAATTATTGTAAGAAGAGTGGTCATCTTATCCAAGAACTTTCAAAGTAATCAGTACAACAAAACATGTGTATTTTCAAAAATCATTCAAAATCCAAAAAACGGGGAAAATGCTCCGAACAGGAATGTTCGGACCATATCAGAAATCCTAAAATCAGATTAAACGTTCCTCTCGAGAACGCTTTTCTCTCCTACCTAACTGTAGGTAGCCCTGATCCTAAACATTATACTCTCAAATTTCTCATGGACTCTGGGGCTTCCGCCTCAATTATAAAAGGAAAGGCACTGTCTGGTAAAACTCTTGTGGACGTAGAAAAACAAGTCAAGTTACAGGGAATATTCGTAACCACTTCAGCAGTAGGTTTGTCCCGTATCAATTTGCAGTTTCCACGTCAAAACTTACAACATGACTTTTTCGTCATTGTCGAAGAGTCCAATATACCGTTCGACGGTCTTATAAGGTGTGATTTTCTATGCAAATTTAATTGCATCATCGATTTCTCACAACCGTTGTTATTAGTTAAGGAATATCGAGCTAATAAGCACCAAAAATCTGATTCTGAATTTTCAGTTAATTCAGATGATGATCCAATTCAATTCCTTCTCTCACAAACTCCAAACAAAATCCAAAAACTCGAGCAACAAAGTGGTCCGTCGAGCCCCAATCAAAATTAAAATCCAAAAATCATATCTAAATCGAAAGGTGAAATTCCAGAATTTACAAAAACCGAAATCTTGCAAGGCTCTACGATTAAAGCTCGATCAATAAACTTCATGAAAGTTAAAGTCAGAAATCCTGAAGTCAAAGAAGGAATAGTTAATCGAAGGGAACTAATTTTCGGAGTATATTTAGGTGAAGCTGTCACAGCCGTAGATAGAAATAGTCAAGTTTTAATTCCAATCCTAAATATAAATGAAAAAGACGAAGAATTCAGCTTACCTGAACTTAATCTTGAACCGATCAATAATATCAAAACCATATTCGAGGAAAACTAAGTCGTCATACAAAATAATAATCTGGCTAATAAACCAAACAAATTCTTAAGCCTTTATACAAGGTGCGTTCCAAAATAAAGGAGACTTTTGTCGTGAAATTTTTTTTGGTGGCGCCATCTGTGAATGAGATAGTGCGTTGCCAAGTTACATCCCTCCCTGACTTCCAGTGAAAGTTTGGTGACATTCGGTTCAGTGGAAGCGAAGTTATTGTGTCTAAAGTGACAGTATGTTTGTTTCATCGGTACAAAAATGAGTTTCGAACAAAGAGCTAACATCAAATTTTGTTTTAAAATCGGTAAAACGTTTACCGAAACATTTGAATTGTTGAAAAAAGTTTATAGCGATGATTGTCTATCTCGTGCCAGAGTTCATGAGCGGTTTACACGTTTCAGAGATGGTCGTGAAGACATAAATGACGATGAACATACGGGCCGCCCAAAATCAATGATCACCGAAAACTTCTTCGAAATTGTGCGTGAATTTATTAAAAATGAGCCGAAATCACCGTTGAAATTCATGGGATCGGAGTTGAATATCTCCAAAACATCGATTTATCGCATTTTAGCCGATCATTTGGGCTTACGAAAAGTATGTGCACGTTTTGTTCCGCACAAGTTAACTGATGACCAAAAATTGCTCAGAATTCAACATTCGAAAGACATCATTAAAGAGGCGAGAAAAGACGAGAACTTCCTTTACAACATTGTAACTGGTGATGAATCGTGGTGTTTCTAATATGAACCCGAAACCAAGCGTCAAAGTGCCGAATGGAAGGCCCCAGACGAGCCACCACCCAAAAAATCGCGTTTGGAGAAGTCAAAAATCAAGTCGATGCTCATTTGTTTTTACGATTCCAAGGGAATTGTCCACAAGGAGTTTGTGCCAACGTGCCAAACCGTCAATGCAATTTTCTATCTTGGCGTTTTGAAGCGTTTGTTGCATCGAATTCGTCGAATTCGACCTGAATACCGCGAAGGACGAAGCTGGGGCTTATTGCATGATAATGCACCATCTCATCGATCCAATCTTGTGACTGATTTTTTGACTAGAAACAGCATTTTAACCATCAATCACTCACTGTATTCGCCTGATATGGCTCCCTGTGACTTCTACCTATTCGGAAAATTGCATTTGGCCATGAAAGGAAAACGTTTTGCGTGCGTAGATGTCATCCAAAAGGCTTGTACCGACATCCTGAAGGGCATTCCGGTCAATGACCTGAAACACTCTTTCGAAAAGCTTTTGTATCGCGCAAAACAGTGTATCGAAGCCGGAGGGGACTATTTTGAATAAATAAACTCGAATTTATCAGAACAAAGCTCCTGTCGTTTCTATTTTAGCTCAGTCTCGTTCATTTTGGGACGCACCTCATTGAACAAAAGACTCAAATCCCTCAAACGAAAATTACTAAATCCAATTCCATCAATCGTCTTAAACTACTAGAGGAATCTTTAAGGCTAGACTATCTAAACAACGAAGAAGCTAAATCAATTCGCGAAATCGCTGCCAAATATTCCGATATATTCCATTTAGAAGGAGATCATTTAAGCAGTACTAAACTATATCAACACGAAATTAATCTAACAGACACGCGTCCTTTCTTCGCTAAAACTTATAGATATCCGGAAATTCATAAAAACGAAGTCAACGAGCAAATAAAGAAGATGTAAAACCAAAACATAATTCAATCATCAAATAGTCGTTCCCAAAAAAACAAGACGCCTCCGGCAAAACAAAGTGGAGAGTAGTCATCGATTACAGGAAACTAAATGATGTAACCGAGTCCGATGTTTTCCCTATCCCCAATATTACAGAGATATTGGACCAATTAGGAAATTCCAAATATTTCACTACCCTCGATTTAGCTAGTGGATTCCATCAAATCAATATGCGACCAGAAGATCGTTCAAAGACAGCTTTTACTACTCCCCTTGGTCACTACGAATATGTCAGAATGCCTTTTGGACTTAAAAATGCTCCAGCGACGTTCCAACGTCTCATGAATACAGTATTGTCAGATCTACAAGATATCCAATGTTTCGTTTACCTTGACGACATCGAGTCATTTACGCTAGTTCCATTCAAGACCATGAAATAAAACTCACCAACGTTTTTGAAAAAATTAAAAGCAGTGGGTTAAAACTTGAATCTTTAAAATGTGAATTTATGCGACATGAAGTCGTATACTAACGTCACGTCATTACCGCAAAAGGAGTTCTGCCAAACCCTGAGAAAATCAAAGCAGTGCAAGAATTCCCGGTTCCTAAAAATTCAAAAGCAATAAAACCATTCCTTGGACTATGCGGATATTACAGAAGGTTTATCGAAAACTTCTCAAAACTCACAAAACCCCTTACAAAACTATTACGAAAAGATATCAACTTCCAATTGTCAGAGGAACAAAGCAAAGCTTTTGAAGAAGTAAAATCAAAACTCATTTCAGCGCCTATCATACAATATCCGGACTTTTCAAAGGAATTTATATTAACAACAGATGCATCTAGTTATGCTATTGGTGCCGTGCTAAGTCAAATGGGTGAACAAAAAGTAGACTTACCTATTTCCTATCCAAGTCGTACTTTGAATCGAGCTGAGTCAAACTACAGCACAACAGAAAGGGAACTTTTAACGATTGTTTGAGCAATCCAAACATTTCGGCCCTACCTATACGGTAGAAAATTCAAAATCGTTACCGATCATCGACCTCTCATATGGCTACAAAATTGCAAAGATCCAAGAAGTAAATTAATTAGATGGCGGCTAAAATTCGAAGAATTTTATTACGAAATAAAGTATAAACAAGGTAGAGTAAACGCTAACGCTGACGCTCTGTCTAGAATCGGATTAAATCCAAACGAAATTCCTATAAATATTCTACAAGCTCAAATAGACGATACCTTCCAAGACTATGTAAAATTCTACTCTAACTCCATGACCCCCTCTATCTTCGATTACCATGATGTAAACAGTGCCATTGACACAACTAAATCACCGTACCTAACAGCAATAGATAAAGATAATCAAAATACACATACATACTCGACAGAAGTCTAAACAAAGAGAATATCCTAAGCAAAAGCTATGCGTTATACGATGTAGAGAAGTCAGCAACAATCTATAAACAAACAATTCATCACTGTTTCCTGAAGCACTTATTTTTTGAAAAACCTTTATACCAAGATTTTTTCTACTGCATCCTTAATCTCAAGAAAACTTTGGTTCACGATGAAGTTAGTGAAATAAATATTCCTAATCCAGTTGATCCATTCAATCAATTTAACTACAACAAACTACGTGACATAATGCAATTTGTATTCCGGGACGAGAAAATAAAAATTAATATCTTCCATAATAAAATAGTTACTCCAGCCGCAGATCAAATCGCCGATATTTTGAATCAATTTCGTGACTCCCCAACAGCTGGACATAACGAATTCCACAAAACATATAATAAAATAAAACAATATTACAAGAGGAAGAATATGAAAAGAAACGTAAAATCATATATAAGAAATTGACCTTCTTGCCAGCCTAACAAAACTTCCCGCAAATTAACTAAAGCTCCTATAGAAATCACCTCCACGGCGAATGCCCCACTGGAGAAGATCAGCTTAGATATGGTTGGACACTTACCAGTTACTTTATATGGCAACCGATTCATTCTCACTCTTCAAGACGACCTTAGAAAATTATCCGATGCTTACTCCATTGAGAATCATGAAGCAAGAACTGTAGCTAATAAATCATTACAATTTATAACCCGATTTGGAATTCCCAAGCAAATATTTACCGATCTAGGCTCAGACTTTACATCTACTCTAATGAAGGAAGTATTTAAACTCTTCCATATCAAACTCCTGCATACAACGATTTACCACCCTCAATCTAACGGAGCGCTTGAAAGATTCCATTCCACTTTAAAAGACTATATCAAAACAAATTAGCAACACATACTATGGTAAGAAGATTTTCGATTCCAAATATAAAAAAGGAGACTTTGTTTTAATGAAAAATAATGCTACTAGACCAGGTTTCACCAAAAAACTATCTCCAAACTAGAAAGGCAAGAACATCATAATCAAACTTAAAAACAATAAACGTCTGAAAATCATACCAATCAACTAAAACCAACCTCTCTTACAGGATGATTTTTATAACAACAATATGGTATATTTGCATCTACATACTTCAAATTCAAGGAAGCGACAAATATGAACTTCAAAAAATAGCTAGCGGAAGTGGATTATTTCACGAGCACATAGGAAATACTAAATTTTATTCCGAATATTTTAAAATAGTAACTCATATTGATATCAAATCCTACAGCGAAAGATTGAACTTAGTAAAAAGAATTGCCAAGCAATCCTTTCAGCTGTTGCGGATCATTTTATTACACTTATTTTATTTTTTACCAAAACGTTAATCAATTTAAATTGCATCGTTACGCTGTCAAATAATCGCCATTGGCAGTACTAAAATCCGAATTACTAATCCACCACTCGCACTGTCTCTCTCGAGAGGTGAGAAACGCGTTTTTTCTTCTTCTCGTCGTGGTGAGTTCAGGTGACGAGCGAGAATCGGCTCTCTTTGGGTGCGGTCGCCTATCTGATTGGACAAATTATCGGATTGCCATATATGGGCATAAATGTTCGGATTCAAGACGCGAGCAAGAGGAATGGGGGTGTGAGTGCAGAGGTGGCGAGAGTCAGTCGGGAACAAGTCGTCGTAGTCGCAGGTGGAAATGTTTGACAATTGTCTAAGTTGATTAAGGGAACAATATTCGGGCAGTTGTTTTGTGTTTTTGATTAGCCCACGACCCGGTGAGCTAGCCGGTTTCAAAATTTTACTCTACGGTCGCCACTATGCGGCCACAGTTGGTGGGTGCTCCGCACGGGGCCTCCGCTCAGCAGTCACCTTTCATGTAGCGTCCGAATTGGCGGGGCACATGGAGGATGATTGGCTGGGAGGGAGATGTGGTAGTGGGAGCACGCAACAAAGCTCTGCGATAAAATTACAAAAGATCATGTTAAATTATTCTGTACCCAAAATTCTAACATATTCAATGTCAAAATGCCTAATTAGCAAAGAAAAATCAGTAACAGCAATGGTAGGAAATCCTAAATATCGCCGAGGAATTTCAAATATCGTAGGATCCGTAGCTAAATTTCTTTTTGGAACAATGGATTCAAATGAATATTATGATTACGTTATTAATCAAGTAGAAAGACATGATTCCGAAATTCAAGTTCTAATAAAACGACCAAATAAATGTAATCAAAACAACAATAACTAATTTCAACAATACAATTTCCCAGTTGCAATTCTCAGAGAAGGAACTAAACAGAAATATTGATAAATTCAACGCATTCCTTAAAAATCAAAATGAATTCAACTCGGCAGTCGACTTAAACCAAGAAATAATCGAACATCTTAGCATTTTAACTTTTCTCCTCTCCATTGACGTTATAATGGCAGCCCGAAAAGATTCTATCCTACCTAGTCTTATCAGTCCCAAAAATCTAATCACAGAACTTAAAAAATTCCAGCAACACCTGAAAACCGGACTGGAATATGCTGTTAAACCCGAAATCAGTAATATCAATCAAATTTTGGACATCGTCAGAATACATTATTCGTTTAAAAACCAACGCATGATTTCCGTTTTATCTGTCCCTTTAGTTGACAATTCAGACTTCAATCTCTATCACTTAATACCATTACCAATTCCTCATGGAGAACAACGCACCTACGCGTATATTGATCCAAGCTTCAAGTATTTGGCAATTTCAGCAAACAAACTGCAATATGCTCAATTTCAAACCCTGGAACCATGCAAACGATTATCAATCGCAGATCATTATAATTAATCGCGAAATGTTTATAAAATCGATATGGTCAATCGCGAAATGTTTACAGATATTCTTATTGAATTTGACATTTAAAATTGAATTCGCGAATTTGTCACATGAATGTTTACAAACTATTTTAACCCTTTCGCGCGTACTGCATCCATATGGCAACATCAACTTTAACCTGGTATTTTGACATAAAAATTTCCAGAACTTACGCACTCTATATTCTTTGAGTATTCTTTATACCTTTACATAGCGTATTGTTCTAAAAATATCACTGCTGATAGGCTAGGAATACCATTTGCAAAGTTTTTCAAATTCAAGTTCCCAGTCGTAATAAAACTGTTGAGACAGCACCAGGCAAACACGCGATTTGAAGGTTTAACGGTGCAGTTATAGTGAGTTCAATTTTATTGATCAAAAAGGTAAATAGCGCTCGTTTGAAAACAAAACAAAAATAACAGCATAGTGAACAAGTGATCCAGATTTTTCGAAAAAATCATGTTGCCATATGTCACCATTGCCCTTAAACTATCGAAAAATGCCTTTATTTTGCAACTTGTTTAGTGTAAGTATACTGGTAAAGGGTGTATCTTTTATATTCATTCATACAGACTCAACATGCGTTCATTTAGAAAAGGATTGAATGTAAAGGAAATTCAGCACATTTTAACTTATGAATGGGATAACTCAGAAGAAGAAATTGATGATTTACACAACGAAGCTGTGCTAAACCAAAATGTTGAGCTTCGTGATTTGCCAGATTACCCAAATATTTCAAGATGGTCTTCAATTGGGCAATGAAAAAGATGAAATTGAAGATGACACAAATAAAGATGTTATGGGAACTAGAAATACAGTTACAGAGGCCGAAGATTTAGGTTCAGCCTGTGGAAGGAGCTCAATTCATTGATTCGAAAATATTGATTCAAAATCTTTGCACTGGTTGAAAAGAGGCTTTGCATTTGAAACAAAATGGAAACATTTGCAGGCGTTTGATGAAGAAGTTCTTTTATCATCTGAATATTTTCTACTTTTCTTTGATGACCATATAATAAACCATATCACGAAGGATAGTAAGCTACATGCACTAGAATTCTAAGGTGAAGCATTGTCATTCGAAGCAGAAGACATTCGGAAATTCATTGGTATGCTTTTATTCATGGGTGTAGTAAAACTTCCAGATTATAGGAGCGACCATTTGCGATTTCCAACACAATGCCTGTCAAGCAGTTTGATAAAATAAAGAAATCTTTCCATATAAACAATAAACGCACAGGCAAAAATTCAACCCAAATATGACAAACTCCATGAAGAACGTCCATTGCTTGACCATTTGAAAAAAAATCTAATACGATTCCCCACAATGATTAACAATCTGTAGATGAGCAAATAATCCCTTTAAAAGGAAGATCAGTACTAAAGCAATATCTGCCGAAAAAACCTCATAAGTGGGGATTTAAAATGTTTACAAGAGCCGGAAGCTCTGGCATAGTTTACGACTTTGCACTTTACGTTGGTGATGGAACATGCCCGAGCTATAGTCTGGGTTTGTCCTCCGATATTGTCCTATATCAAGCCGTCGTGTAGCTTAAAAACCTTCTTCGGAAAACCGAAAATTTAAATTTCTTTCGCTTTTGCGTAGACTTGAGCATTCAAACCACAGAACACCATTCAATTATTTTTTCCCTCTTCTCCTCCTTATACTGCGCGCGAAAGGGAAAATTGAATTGGGGACTTAAAGTTGAATTCGCGAATTCGTCAATTAGGCTAAGTTATGAATTTGAGGAAAAACAGTTAATTTTAACCAATAAAACCACAACTTTAATTTTAATTATAAACATATATATATTTCGGGACACAGTTAGTCCCTTCTTCAGTGTTATTAAAACAGAAATTGAAGAAAACCTTAATACCTAGTTCTTAAATATCTATAACTTTTAATCCGGCTATCCTAATTGTATCCGCAAGATATTCTAATTATTTCACGAGTTTAACGAGTCCAGAAAACCCATTTCCCAGGTCATGGTTGATTCGTCGCGTTTCCGGGGTTCTGGCTATAAATAGGCTCTCGTACGCATCGAGTTGAGACCTTTTTTGGACCTGTTTTATGCATGCTGCGTCTTCCATACCAATCGTGTGGCCTTTGTCAATTATATGTTTGGCCACCGATGACCTTACTTCCGTTTTTTGGGATCTGCCAGCTATCTCGGCCTCTTTTAAATGCTCCCCGACTCTCGTTGGTATCGGCCTTATGGTTTGACCAATATACACCATTTGACAGTCGGGGCAAGTTATCTTGTAGATGCCACTTTTTTCTTTGTGTAAAACGGGGTCCTTCGTCGTTCCCAGGATTGTTCTCAGTTTAAACTTCTGACTGGTTGTTGTCGCTATCACGTTGATTCTTCTGAGGCACTTTCTGGCTCTCTCGCTCATATGTGACCGGTTTACTGCTGCTCTTTTTATTCCGTTTTGTTTGTCCATGTTTGTTGGTAGAAGCGTGGAACTCAAGTTGCTCTTCATTTTCCTCTCTTTCTTCTTTATCACATTTCTTATTACTTCTGGTTCAAACCCGTGATACACAGGATGCTTTCAATACCGTTAAACCAGGAAAGGAAAAAACAGGAAACTCGTCACATAATAGAAACAGCCGGACTAAACGGGTTTGAACCAGAAGTAATAAGAAATGTGATAAAGAAGAAAGAGAGGAAAATGAAGAGCAACTTGAGTTCCACGCTTCTACCAACAAACATGGAGAAACAAAACGGACTAAAAAGAGCAGCAGTAAACCGGAATAAAAAGAGCAGCAGTAAATCTGCAAGAAAACCGAACAGCAAATTCGTAGATACCAGCTATGCACCGAATACGCAATTCTATGTCTAACACCAAGTGATCAGCAAATTATCCAGCGACATCGCAATAAAGTAATTCCCCTTTAGTAATAAGATTCTACTATCAACCACGCATATGCATTGTTCAGGTCATTCACTTTACCTACTCAACAAATTAGCAATTGCCAATTCAAGCAATCAGCAACGGGCAAAAACCTACCTGCTACTTGAATTGGCAATAAAAATATTGCTGTACTTAGCTAAAATGCATATGGGTAAAAGTTCACGTCGAAATGTGCAATAGGGTGGAGTGAAATTTTTTTTTTATATTTTCACTATGGCATACCCGCAAAAAGCTGCGTGATAGGCACAATAAGCAAAAGCGAAAATATTTTTTGTCTAGGTTTACATTTAAAGGTGCCCCCGTTAGCAGAAAGTTTTGAAAAAATATCCAAAACTTGTCAAGGTTCGTTAGTGCAAAACCAAATGCTAAACTTAACAAAAATTGAAGAAATTGTTTTTCTTTTGTTTCTGAATGCACCCAACCATTAATAACTGTCAAAAGTGACAGTTATTGAGTCAACCTTCAGTCACAAGTAAGTGTTCTCGGGGAAAACTAGAGTTCGTTTAATTGTTAGTAACCGTGTAATTTGATATTTTGAAACATTTGGTAAGTAAAATTAGTAATTATAAAGTTATTCATTCAATTATGTTTGTAGTAAGACGTTCATGAATTCCATTAGGTTCCATTTTTTGTTGTTTACAGTAAAAATGACTCAAGTTGCGACTCGTCAAATGACAAAATGTCCCGTGTTTGGCGACCCCGAAATATTTTCCTCTTCTCAATTACCGACTAACTTTGATGTTATGAAATATTAGCTTTTGATCAAGCATGAGTTAAAGCCAGAAAAATCATCTAAAGAACCGACTGTTCAAGAAGTCTCAGAAAGAGTTGCGACTCGTGTCTTAGAAATATGGCATAAATCCTCGCTTCCAACAGTCAGTTTAAAAAGAGTATTGCAAATTATTAGAGCTTACCACGAAAAATATAGAAAGTTAATGAAACCATTCAAAGAACGTGAAGGTAGTAAAAACTATTAAGAAAAAAATTAACAAATTCAAAGAAGATTCCCAAAAATTATTCGACATTAGTAGTTGCAAATGTGTAATAGTTGTGGATTGTACGTGTGAAAAAAGCAGTCGAGAGAGCAAATTAATTTTTTTAATAGATCAGAGGACCACTAGAAAAATGATTTGCGGAGGCATTGATGTAGCCACAACAACAAAAAACCAGAAAAAAACAAGATCGGAAAGAAATGGAGTCATTTCGTTTGAAACAGCTATAAAATTATGAAAAACCTTCCTGTTCTCATTCTAAGCGCCGATCAAACATATCTACTTGAGATAATGACTGCCATTAGCACTGGTATTTTCCCTTCTGACCTGGTAAATAGTGAACCCGGTTCACTGAACCATTCCAGGTGGCTAATGACTGCGAACAGGATCTTACGATTATATGTCACAAAGACTGATCCGGAAGAGAATCTACTTATATTTGCCAAATTCGTGATGAAAGTTTATGGGCGAGCGTAGTTTCAAAACAAATGCAATCCTTCGTGTTTAAATGGAGCACAACATTTGTGGTTTACGATTAATTGTAGTCGCTATTTAAACGATAATTTGAAAAAAGTGATTGATCCAGTTATACAAAGAAATGGATATTTTGGTCATCCAGAAAATCTTCTTAGAGCCATACTTGCAGATGACAACAAAGTGATACGACAACTGGCCTGCCAACGTATTCTGAAAGCAAGGCCGGAGAAAGTCACAGGAATCCGAAAATTCAAAGTTCCATCATTTAATTTCAATGCTCCCCATTATACTGATATTATTGTTTGGCACGATAATCAGATTACTGTTAATGAGCCATCTTTAACTAAACGTTTGTCTACTGAAGCCTTAAAAGAAATTGTGGAAAATGGTCTTGGAACGAAAATAATATAGCACTCTTTCCTTGTCTTACTCAAGTCGTGGAGCGTTGCATCAAGATCGTAACTGAAGCTTCAGGTGCTGTATGTGGAAAGGAAAAAAAGGATGGATTTATTAGGGCCAGATTGTCATCGCGTCAGATGATGCCTTTTTATAATACTAAACGCGAATTTTCTACTTAATTGCATATTTTGTAATATTTTTTAATAAATATTTCATAAATATGAATCGCATTTCCATTGCAAAATTTTTGATTTATTTTTGATTTATTTTTGATTTAAGAAACTTTGGAGCACCATAAACCCTTAATTTTTATTTATTTTTTATTATTACATAAAAATATAGGTTTCAAACAACATCAAAAAAACTATTCTAATAGATTATTAAGGTTTTTATACATCTTATTGAGGCTGTCAAAAATAGACGAAATAATACTTTTGATTGAAATTATTTTGTGCTGGGGCACCTCAAACCGTTATAATATATTAAATGGTATCTCAAAACTTCATTTACTCATCCATAGGCAGCTTTTTACAACTATGCTATTTCAAAAAAACAAAAAAAAATATTCTCCATACATTTTTACTCCACCCTAATGGGCAATATTATAATCATATACATATGGATAATTAATAAAGAAGATACATTCGCTCATCAACCAATAGTCTTTCATTTTTTCACACCGAAACATTGGTCCGTCGAGCCGGATGGCATACAAAGCGCAGGAACTGCACTTCAAACAAGTTCAAAGGGTTATCACTAACTTCAAAAAGGATAGTGATGTACGCCATAATCTTGAGTATTTCCAGATCAGACTTGAGCGGGCAAATTCATCATGGAGCAAGTGCGAAGATCATCATCTGACAGTTACAGAAGATTTGGCAGAGAAGGCTGAACTTTTTCAGCACTACAATAAGGAGTACGAGAAGCTGAAGGAATTAGTGTTGGACTATCAAACCCAATTCAGAGGGAAGATCAACCAGTACCAAGCCGGATCATCCACCAAGTACGAGACATCTGACGCATTAAAGATTAAACGGGTAAGAATTCCATCATTCAACGGTGCTTCCATCAACTGGCTGGCGTTTCGGGACCTATTTAAAAGTATGGTCCATGAAAACGCACAATTAAATCAAGTGCAGAAACTGCAATACTTGAGGAATGCGGTACGAGAAGAAGCGGAGCAACTCATCAATCATCTTAGCATCACTGAGATGAACTATGAGCCGGCATGGAAGTTATTGTGTGAACGATATAACCATTGTGCAGGGCTGTAGCTAAGGGGGGGGGCATAGTAGGGCAATGCCCTACCTTGAAATCACAATGCCCTACCTTACAAATACCAAAAACTAGCATAAATTATAATAATTAAATTGTTTGTGCATAGTTGGAGATAAAAAAAAATGTAGCGATAGGTATCTAAACTTTTCTGAACATACCAAACTTTGTGAAATTCCCTTCATATTATAATAATTATTTAATCTGTGTGTTGGTAGATGACATTCGAAGCGCTATCACATGAAGCCATGGATCTATTTATAATATCTGTGATGCAGAGGGGATTCTCCGTACCATGGATTGCAATATCGGCTATATTGCAATCTATGGTACGGGGAATCCCCTTTAATTTTGATTTGAATTGATTAAGACTGTTTGTAGTCGTTTGGTTATGTGAAGTGTACGGTGAAGACTGTTTTAGTCAAAAATCGATACAATTGTTATTTTTATTGTTATAAATGGAAGCTTCATTGATTTCGCGATGGATATACGGGCTTTCTTTGGAAAAAAAACGAAGAGTTGAAGAGCAACTTGACCACGAAGAACCTCACTGCTCAAAACAGGTGAAAGCACAAAATACAATCGCTACTCCTAGTTCCATGGCAACAGGTTGGTCAACACATGTTGTTAATGTTAGCTATGGTATTCCTTCTGATATTGTAAAAATCGGAGAACCAATAGAACAAGTTGTTTTAGACAAATATCCTTTGTTTCCGATTGGTACAAGCGTTATAAATGGTTGCAGTATTCTGTCGAGAAAGATGCTGCTTTTTGCTATTCATGCCAGCAATTTCTACCTCATGGAAGCAAACAGACTTCGTACACTTCCACTGGATTTAGAAACTGGAAAAATGCTACGGATTCTAAAACTGGTTTTCCTAAACATGAAAAATCAATTTCTCATATTCAAGCTATATGTCGATGTGTCAGTGTTGAAACGTTAATAAATCAAAAAGTATTAGAAAAATATAGGTATTACGTGAAGTCTATTATTGAAGTAATACAATTTCTAATTGTCAACAAATTAGCTTTGCGTGGAAATTATATTTTGGAAGAAGAAAAAGAACAAGGATTATATCAGAATTTATTTGAATACACATGTATGAAAGATCCAAATTTGAACGAGGTTCTCACTCATATACCACAAAACGCAACATATCGTTCACCTGAAATTGAAAGTTATTGAAAAAAATATTTTTAATATTCACTTCCGGTTTAAAACTAAAAGAAAAAATCCAAATTCGGAATCTCATTTGAACATCAAAAAGAACAGTAAATTTTCTATACAAAACCCTTCATTTATTATTTAATTATAATTTAAATATGAAAATAAAATTTTAAAAAACATTGACCCCTCTTGTATGCTTAACCAATGCTTTGATGGCGCAAGTGTAATGAGTGGGAAAGTTTCAGGAGTTGCGACTAGAATAGAAAATAAATTTGGCCGAAAAATTCCTTACGTCCACTGCTATAACCATTGCTTGCACTTAATAGTCATAAGGACTATCTCAGAACTGACTTTCATTCGTTTATTTTTTGACCAATGCATCATGTTACATGAATTCTTTCATCATGGCAAAATAGCTACCTTATATGGTGGAAAAAGGATTGGCTGACTCCTCGAACAACGCTGGTCTGGACATTTGGCAGTTACAAAAGTTGTATACGAAAATTATTCATCGATTTTGCAGACTTTGAAACAAATTAAAAATGGGAGGTTCAACGGTGATGATGTCGCCAAGAGTATCGATATTAGAAAAGTCATGCTTGATCTGGAATTCCGAATGGCCATGGTTGTGGCCAAAAAAATCTTATCCACGCTACAGCTTGCAGACGCTGCTTTGCAAGCCCGAAGCGCAGGATTGAAAGACGCCATTACAATCATAAAGTCTGTCGAAAATGAAATTATAACATTAAGATCAAATCTTTAATCAAATTCTGGAAGAAGCTAAGTCTTTAACAAGCGACGACTGCGGCGAATCTGAAAATAGGACACAGACCTCGAAGAGGCAAGTAAAAAAAACCAATCGGATGGGGCCCATCTTGTTCTTCCGCCAGACAAAATACAGAAGAGAAAGACGAGCCATTTAAGTCTGAGTATTTCAAAACGTTGGACATACTAATTGCTGAATTACAAAGAAGGTTTTCGGACAACGATGATCTAATCAATTCGATTGCAAGTCTCGATAAGTTGGATGTAGATAAAATGGTTCCACTGAAAAATTTGGGTAAGTTTGAAAAAATTCCAACCTAGTATCGCTTCTTTTGGAATGTGCTAGTTTTTCTGTCCAACACACGTCCAAAAACCTTGCAAATGAGCTGAACAGGATCCTCACAGAATGGCATATTAAGGACCAACTCCTTATGGTCGTTTCCGATAACGCAGCACATTTTGGGTGTTTTGCACATACGCTAAATTTGGTAGTGAACAACGGATTGAAAGAAGAGGTGGTAATACGAATAGTAACCAAAGTAAAGCATATTGTTGGTCACTTTAAACGAAGTCACATAGCTTTAAAAAAGCTTCTGGCGTACCAACAAAATCAAGGTAGAAGAAATCCTCCATTAAAATTATTGCAAGATGTGTCAACCCGCAGGAATTCTACTTTCTACATGTTGGAAAGATTCATTTTTCTCGAAGAAGCTGTAAAAACAGCAATGGCTTTGACTAACATCGACGAGGAAAACCATTTAACAGTAGTTGAATGGAAAATAATTCAACAAGTATGTAAAGTATTGAAGCCTTTTGAGAATGTGACGAAAACTATTTCCGGAGAATATTTTTTAACTGCTTCTCTTGCCATTCCTTTAGCTAGAGGTTTGGAATCAGTTTATAAGGCCTTTATAGACAAACCATTTGAAAAATGTGTGAAAGATATTATTTCAAAAATTAACAAGTCGTTAGCTGAAAGGTCTGGAAAACTAGAAAACAACGATGTTTTTTTGATAGCCACGTACTTGGATCCACGGTTCAAAGACATTGCATTCAATGACAAAAAAGGGCGGATGCTGCGAAAAATACTTTGATATCTCTGGTGGCTTAAAAATTTTCATTAGAAGAAAACTCAACTCTTGATGTCGATGCATCGTCAACGTCTAAGAAGAGAAGAATTAGTGACGATTGTGACAGAGGTGAAGATATTTGGGCCGAGTATCATAGAGATGCGGCAAAATATCAACCAGTTGAAGAAACATTTACAAACAAGGCCATTATAGAAATACAGAGGTTCTTAGACTGCAAAAGACTTCATAGAAAAGAAGATCCACTAGACTGGTGGAAGGAAAATAAGTATATGTTCCCTAAGCTTGTCTTAATTGCTCAAGAACGACTAAGCGCAATAGCAACTTCAGTGCCGTGCGAAAGAATTTTTTTCAAAAGCTGGCCAAGTTGTTACGGAAAGGCGAAATCGCCTCAGCTGTGCAAAAACAAAAATGTTGCTATTTTTGAACAGCAATTCAAAAACTGAACCCCAGCATTAGCATTGATGAATTTAAAACAGAAATATGCTGCTTACCTAATATTTTTGTATCTTATATTTATATATGAATAAATGAATTATTACTTAGTTAATTTTCATATTAAGTCGTTGTAATTAGAAAGTTTCGCTCAAAATCTTAGTTGCTTCAAAGTAAATCTGCATTTAATACGAAAATTATTACCTTGCTATAAATTCACAATCACAGATTAAATTCACAGTGAATAAGGATTCACGTTCACAGTTATACCTGTGAACAATAAATCACGACTTAGCTCAACTCTAGAAAATACATTGCAAGTTTTGTACAGGCAACGAGAGGCGTTCAAAGATACATATGAACTTTTTGCATCTGCGGCGACCAAAGGATGTAGCACTGCAGTGTGCGAATCTACAGGGTGGCCCAAAAGTTTCTCCCCACCTATTTAAGTAAACGAATTATTCATTACTTGTCGCCAAAATTTATCCCCTCTCAGTCTAGCAAAAATCTTAAACGGAGATTAAATATCAACTTTTCAGCTATCTTAAAAATTATAAAGTGCTTAGCTACGACAGCATACACATCAATAATAGGTGTGCAAAGCGATATAGTGCATTTACAGGGGGAAAAAATTAAAAAACATTTGTCCCTATAGTCAGGTACAGAGACGTACCCTCTATAAAGCTGATTTGAGGTACCGGTGTAATTAAGGGTTTTTCTGCAAACTTTTTTGTGAAATTTTATTGCTCCTGACCTCAAGGATCCTTTTTTATTGCCTAGTTTATCGTAAGTAGTAATTTTTCTTAGAACATTTTATACGCACTACCTGAAAAATCATTATTTTTTGAAGGTTATCCTGAAGAACTTTTGTGCTTTTTCGTTATGGTACATCAATACCTAGAGGTCAGTGATATACATGGTGATCGATTTAGGAGCCCGTGCTTCGAGGGAGACAAGATATGATAAATTTTTTACTTCCGCTCTACCTGTAACCAATGCTCCCCTACCTCAAATTTGACTCTAGCTACAGCACTGTCTCCTTCACTTCTTGAGTACAAAAGCAGAGGAATGCCTAAAGTACCATCAGAAAGTGTCGTGAAAATCTGCAAGAAAACCGAACAGTAAATTCGTAGATACCAGCTATGCACCGAATACGCAGCAAAGTATCCAGCGACATCGCAATAAAGTCATTCCCCTTTAGTAATAAGATTCTACTATCAATTACGCATATGCATTGTTCAGGTCATTCGCTTTACCTACTCAACAAATTAGCAATTGCCAATTCAAGCAATCAGCAACGGGCAAAAACCTATCTGCTACTTGAATTGGCAATAAAAAAAAATGCTGTACTTAGCTAAAATGCATATGGGTAAAAGTTCACTTCGAATTGTGCAATATTGTAATCATATAAATATGGATAATTAATAAAGAAGATGCATTCGCTCATCAACCAATAGTCTTTCATTTTTTCACACCGAAACATTGGTCCGTCGAGCCGGATGGCATACAAAGCGCAGGAACTGAACTTCAAACAAGTTCAAAGGGTTATCACTAACTTCAAAAAGGATAGTGATGTACGCCATAATCTTGAGTATTTCCAGATCAGACTTGAGCGGGTAAATTCATCATGGAGCAAGTGCGAAGATCATCATTTGACAGTTACAGAAGATTTGGCAGAGAAGGCTGAACTTCTTCAGCACTACAGCAAGGAGTACGAAAGCTGAAGGAATTAGTGTTGGACTATCAAACACTATTCAGAGGGAAGATCAACCAGTACCAAGCCGGATCATCCACCAAGTACGAGACATCTGACGCATTAAAGATTAAACGGGTAAGAATTCCATCATTCAACGGTGCTTCCATCAACTGGCTGGCGTTTCGGGACCTATTTAAAAGTATGGTCCATGAAAACGCACAATTAAATCAAGTGCAGAAACTGCAATACTTGAGGAATGCGGTACGAGAAGAAGCGGAGCAACTCATCAATCATCTTAGCATCACTGAGATGAACTATGAGCCGGCATGGAAGTTATTGTGTGAACGATATAACCATTGTGCAGGGCTGTAGCTAAGGGGGGGGGCATAGTAGGGCAATGCCCTACCTTGAAATCACAATGCCCTACCTTACAAATACCAAAAACTAGCATAAATTATAATAATTAAATTGTTTGTGCATAGTTGGAGATAAAAAAAATGTAGCGATAGGTATCTAAACTTTTCTGAACATACCAAACTTTGTGAAATTTCCTTCATATTATAATAATTATTTAATCTGTGTGTTGGTAGATGACATTCGAAGCGCTATCACATGAAGCCATGGATCCATTTATAATATCTGTGATGCAGAGGGGATTCTCCGTACCATGGATTGCAATATCGGCTATATTGCAATCTATGGTACGGGGAATCCCCTTTAATTTTGATTTAAATTGATTAAGACTGTTTGTAGTCATTTGGTTATGTGAAGTGTACGGTGAAGACTGTTTTAGTCAAAAATAGATACAATTGTTATTTTTATTGTTATAAATGGAAGCTTCATTGATTTCGCGATGGATATACGGGCTTTCTTTGGAAAAAAAACGAAGAGTTGAAGAGCAACTTGACCACGAAGAACCTCACTGCTCAAAACAGGTGAAAGCACAAAATACAATCGCTACTCCTAGTTCCATGGCAACAGGTTGGTCAACACATGTTGTTAATGTTAGCTATGGTATTCCTTCTGATATTGTAAAAATCGGAGAACCAATAGAACAAGTTGTTTTAGACAAATATCCTTTGTTTCCGATTGGTACAAGCGTTATAAATGGTTGCAGTATTCTGTCGAGAAAGATGCTGCTTTTTGCTATTCATGCCAGCAATTTCTACCTCATGGAAGCAAACAGACTTCGTACACTTCCACTGGATTTAGAAACTGGAAAAATGCTACGGATTCTAAAACTGGTTTTCCTAAACATGAAAAATCAATTTCTCATATTCAAGCTATATGTCGATGTGTCAGTGTTGAAACGTTAATAAATCAAAAAGTATTAGAAAAATATAGGTATTACGTGAAGTCTATTATTGAAGTAATACAATTTCTAATTGTCAACAAATTAGCTTTGCGTGGAAATTATATTTTGGAAGAAGAAAAAGAACAAGGATTATATCAGAATTTATTTGAATACACATGTATGAAAGATCCAAATTTGAACGAGGTTCTCACTCATATACCACAAAACGCAACATATCGTTCACCTGAAATTGAAAGTTATTGAAAAAAATATTTTTAATATTCACTTCCGGTTTAAAACTAAAAGAAAAAATCCAAATTCGGAATCTCATTTGAACATCAAAAAGAACAGTAAATTTTCTATACAAAACCCTTCATTTATTATTTAATTATAATTTAAATATGAAAATAAAATTTTAAAAAACATTGACCCCTCTTGTATGCTTAACCAATGCTTTGATGGCGCAAGTGTAATGAGTGGGAAAGTTTCAGGAGTTGCGACTAGAATAGAAAATAAATTTGGCCGAAAAATTCCTTACGTCCACTGCTATAACCATTGCTTGCACTTAATAGTCATAAGGACTATCTCAGAACTGACTTTCATTCGTTTATTTTTTGACCAATGCATCATGTTACATGAATTCTTTCATCATGGCAAAATAGCTACCTTATATGGTGGAAAAAGGATTGGCTGACTCCTCGAACAACGCTGGTCTGGACATTTGGCAGTTACAAAAGTTGTATACGAAAATTATTCATCGATTTTGCAGACTTTGAAACAAATTAAAAATGGGAGGTTCAACGGTGATGATGTCGCCAAGAGTATCGATATTAGAAAAGTCATGCTTGATCTGGAATTCCGAATGGCCATGGTTGTGGCCAAAAAAATCTTATCCACGCTACAGCTTGCAGACGCTGCTTTGCAAGCCCGAAGCGCAGGATTGAAAGACGCCATTACAATCATAAAGTCTGTCGAAAATGAAATTATAACATTAAGATCAAATCTTTAATCAAATTCTGGAAGAAGCTAAGTCTTTAACAAGCGACGACTGCGGCGAATCTGAAAATAGGACACAGACCTCGAAGAGGCAAGTAAAAAAAACCAATCGGATGGGGCCCATCTTGTTCTTCCGCCAGACAAAATACAGAAGAGAAAGACGAGCCATTTAAGTCTGAGTATTTCAAAACGTTGGACATACTAATTGCTGAATTACAAAGAAGGTTTTCGGACAACGATGATCTAATCAATTCGATTGCAAGTCTCGATAAGTTGGATGTAGATAAAATGGTTCCACTGAAAAATTTGGGTAAGTTTGAAAAAATTCCAACCTAGTATCGCTTCTTTTGGAATGTGCTAGTTTTTCTGTCCAACACACGTCCAAAAACCTTGCAAATGAGCTGAACAGGATCCTCACAGAATGGCATATTAAGGACCAACTCCTTATGGTCGTTTCCGATAACGCAGCACATTTTGGGTGTTTTGCACATACGCTAAATTTGGTAGTGAACAACGGATTGAAAGAAGAGGTGGTAATACGAATAGTAACCAAAGTAAAGCATATTGTTGGTCACTTTAAACGAAGTCACATAGCTTTAAAAAAGCTTCTGGCGTACCAACAAAATCAAGGTAGAAGAAATCCTCCATTAAAATTATTGCAAGATGTGTCAACCCGCAGGAATTCTACTTTCTACATGTTGGAAAGATTCATTTTTCTCGAAGAAGCTGTAAAAACAGCAATGGCTTTGACTAACATCGACGAGGAAAACCATTTAACAGTAGTTGAATGGAAAATAATTCAACAAGTATGTAAAGTATTGAAGCCTTTTGAGAATGTGACGAAAACTATTTCCGGAGAATATTTTTTAACTGCTTCTCTTGCCATTCCTTTAGCTAGAGGTTTGGAATCAGTTTATAAGGCCTTTATAGACAAACCATTTGAAAAATGTGTGAAAGATATTATTTCAAAAATTAACAAGTCGTTAGCTGAAAGGTCTGGAAAACTAGAAAACAACGATGTTTTTTTGATAGCCACGTACTTGGATCCACGGTTCAAAGACATTGCATTCAATGACAAAAAAGGGCGGATGCTGCGAAAAATACTTTGATATCTCTGGTGGCTTAAAAATTTTCATTAGAAGAAAACTCAACTCTTGATGTCGATGCATCGTCAACGTCTAAGAAGAGAAGAATTAGTGACGATTGTGACAGAGGTGAAGATATTTGGGCCGAGTATCATAGAGATGCGGCAAAATATCAACCAGTTGAAGAAACATTTACAAACAAGGCCATTATAGAAATACAGAGGTTCTTAGACTGCAAAAGACTTCATAGAAAAGAAGATCCACTAGACTGGTGGAAGGAAAATAAGTATATGTTCCCTAAGCTTGTCTTAATTGCTCAAGAACGACTAAGCGCAATAGCAACTTCAGTGCCGTGCGAAAGAATTTTTTTCAAAAGCTGGCCAAGTTGTTACGGAAAGGCGAAATCGCCTCAGCTGTGCAAAAACAAAAATGTTGCTATTTTTGAACAGCAATTCAAAAACTGAACCCCAGCATTAGCATTGATGAATTTAAAACAGAAATATGCTGCTTACCTAATATTTTTGTATCTTATATTTATATATGAATAAATGAATTATTACTTAGTTAATTTTCATATTAAGTCGTTGTAATTAGAAAGTTTCGCTCAAAATCTTAGTTGCTTCAAAGTAAATCTGCATTTAATACGAAAATTATTACCTTGCTATAAATTCACAATCACAGATTAAATTCACAGTGAATAAGGATTCACGTTCACAGTTATACCTGTGAACAATAAATCACGACTTAGCTCAACTCTAGAAAATACATTGCAAGTTTTGTACAGGCAACGAGAGGCGTTCAAAGATACATATGAACTTTTTGCATCTGCGGCGACCAAAGGATGTAGCACTGCAGTGTGCGAATCTACAGGGTGGCCCAAAAGTTTCTCCCCACCTATTTAAGTAAACGAATTATTCATTACTTGTCGCCAAAATTTATCCCCTCTCAGTCTAGCAAAAATCTTAAACGGAGATTAAATATCAACTTTTCAGCTATCTTAAAAATTATAAAGTGCTTAGCTACGACAGCATACACATCAATAATAGGTGTGCAAAGCGATATAGTGCATTTACAGGGGGAAAAAATTAAAAAACATTTGTCCCTATAGTCAGGTACAGAGACGTACCCTCTATAAAGCTGATTTGAGGTACCGGTGTAATTAAGGGTTTTTCTGCAAACTTTTTTGTGAAATTTTATTGCTCCTGACCTCAAGGATCCTTTTTTATTGCCTAGTTTATCGTAAGTAGTAATTTTTCTTAGAACATTTTATACGCACTACCTGAAAAATCATTATTTTTTGAAGGTTATCCTGAAGAACTTTTGTGCTTTTTCGTTATGGTACATCAATACCTAGAGGTCAGTGATATACATGGTGATCGATTTAGGAGCCCGTGCTTCGAGGGAGACAAGATATGATAAATTTTTTACTTCCGCTCTACCTGTAACCAATGCTCCCCTACCTCAAATTTGACTCTAGCTACAGCACTGTCTCCTTCACTTCTTGAGTACAAAAGCAGAGGAATGCCTAAAGTACCATCAGAAAGTGTCGTGAAAATCTGCAAGAAAACCGAACAGTAAATTCGTAGATACCAGCTATGCACCGAATACGCAGCAAAGTATCCAGCGACATCGCAATAAAGTCATTCCCCTTTAGTAATAAGATTCTACTATCAATTACGCATATGCATTGTTCAGGTCATTCGCTTTACCTACTCAACAAATTAGCAATTGCCAATTCAAGCAATCAGCAACGGGCAAAAACCTATCTGCTACTTGAATTGGCAATAAAAAAAAATGCTGTACTTAGCTAAAATGCATATGGGTAAAAGTTCACTTCGAATTGTGCAATATTGTAATCATATAAATATGGATAATTAATAAAGAAGATGCATTCGCTCATCAACCAATAGTCTTTCATTTTTTCACACCGAAACATTGGTCCGTCGAGCCGGATGGCATACAAAGCGCAGGAACTGAACTTCAAACAAGTTCAAAGGGTTATCACTAACTTCAAAAAGGATAGTGATGTACGCCATAATCTTGAGTATTTCCAGATCAGACTTGAGCGGGTAAATTCATCATGGAGCAAGTGCGAAGATCATCATTTGACAGTTACAGAAGATTTGGCAGAGAAGGCTGAACTTCTTCAGCACTACAGCAAGGAGTACGAAAGCTGAAGGAATTAGTGTTGGACTATCAAACACTATTCAGAGGGAAGATCAACCAGTACCAAGCCGGATCATCCACCAAGTACGAGACATCTGACGCATTAAAGATTAAACGGGTAAGAATTCCATCATTCAACGGTGCTTCCATCAACTGGCTGGCGTTTCGGGACCTATTTAAAAGTATGGTCCATGAAAACGCACAATTAAATCAAGTGCAGAAACTGCAATACTTGAGGAATGCGGTACGAGAAGAAGCGGAGCAACTCATCAATCATCTTAGCATCACTGAGATGAACTATGAGCCGGCATGGAAGTTATTGTGTGAACGATATAACCATTGTGCAGGGCTGTAGCTAAGGGGGGGGGCATAGTAGGGCAATGCCCTACCTTGAAATCACAATGCCCTACCTTACAAATACCAAAAACTAGCATAAATTATAATAATTAAATTGTTTGTGCATAGTTGGAGATAAAAAAAATGTAGCGATAGGTATCTAAACTTTTCTGAACATACCAAACTTTGTGAAATTTCCTTCATATTATAATAATTATTTAATCTGTGTGTTGGTAGATGACATTCGAAGCGCTATCACATGAAGCCATGGATCCATTTATAATATCTGTGATGCAGAGGGGATTCTCCGTACCATGGATTGCAATATCGGCTATATTGCAATCTATGGTACGGGGAATCCCCTTTAATTTTGATTTAAATTGATTAAGACTGTTTGTAGTCATTTGGTTATGTGAAGTGTACGGTGAAGACTGTTTTAGTCAAAAATAGATACAATTGTTATTTTTATTGTTATAAATGGAAGCTTCATTGATTTCGCGATGGATATACGGGCTTTCTTTGGAAAAAAAACGAAGAGTTGAAGAGCAACTTGACCACGAAGAACCTCACTGCTCAAAACAGGTGAAAGCACAAAATACAATCGCTACTCCTAGTTCCATGGCAACAGGTTGGTCAACACATGTTGTTAATGTTAGCTATGGTATTCCTTCTGATATTGTAAAAATCGGAGAACCAATAGAACAAGTTGTTTTAGACAAATATCCTTTGTTTCCGATTGGTACAAGCGTTATAAATGGTTGCAGTATTCTGTCGAGAAAGATGCTGCTTTTTGCTATTCATGCCAGCAAACAGACTTCGTACACTTCCACTGGATTTAGAAACTGGAAAAATGCTACGGATTCTAAAACTGGTTTTCCTAAACATGAAAAATCAATTTCTCATATTCAAGCTATATGTCGATGTGTCAGTGTTGAAACGTTAATAAATCAAAAAGTATTAGAAAAATATAGGTATTACGTGAAGTCTATTATTGAAGTAATACAATTTCTAATTGTCAACAAATTAGCTTTGCGTGGAAATTATATTTTGGAAGAAGAAAAAGAACAAGGATTATATCAGAATTTATTTGAATACACATGTATGAAAGATCCAAATTTGAACGAGGTTCTCACTCATATACCACAAAACGCAACATATCGTTCACCTGAAATTGAAAGTTATTGAAAAAAATATTTTTAATATTCACTTCCGGTTTAAAACTAAAAGAAAAAATCCAAATTCGGAATCTCATTTGAACATCAAAAAGAACAGTAAATTTTCTATACAAAACCCTTCATTTATTATTTAATTATAATTTAAATATGAAAATAAAATTTTAAAAAACATTGACCCCTCTTGTATGCTTAACCAATGTTATGATGGCGCAAGTGTAATGAGTGCAAAAGTTTCAGGAGTTGCGACTAGAATAGAAAATAAATTGGGCCGAGAAATTCCTGAAGTCCACTGCTATAACCATCGCTTGCACCTAATAGTCATAAGGACTATCTCAGAACTGACTTTCATTCGTTTATTTTTTGACCAATGCATCATGTTACATGAATTCTTTCATCATGGCAAAATAGCTGACTTATATGGTGGAAAAAGGATTGGCCGACTCCTCGAACAACGCTGGTCTGGACATTTGGCAGTTACAAAAGTTGTATACGAAAATTATTCATCGATTTTGCAGACTTTGAAAGAAATTAAACGGTGATGATGTCGCCAAGAGTATCGGTATTAAAAAAGTCATGCTTGATCTGGAATTCCGAATGGCCATGGTTGTGGCTAAAAAAATCTTATCCACGCTACAACCTGCAGACGCTGCTTTGCAAGCCCGAAGCGCAGAATTGAAAGACGCCATTACAATCATAAAGTGTGGCGAAGATGAAATTATAACATTGAGATCAAATCAAATTTATAACCAATTCTGAAAGAAGCTAAGTCTTTAACAAGCGACGACTGCGGCGAATCAGAAAATGGGACACAGACCTCGAAGAGGCAAGTAAAGAAACCCAATCGGATGGATGACTATTTGATGTATGGCCGCTCCTGTTCTTCCGCCAGACAAAATACAGAAGAGAAAGACGAGCCATTTAAGTCTGAGTATTTCAAAACGTTGGACATACTAATTGCTGAATTACAAAGAAGGTTTTCGGACAACGATGATCTAATCAATTCGATTGCAAGTCTCGATAAGTTGGATGTAGATAAACTGGTTCCACTGAAAAATTTGGGTAAGTTTGAAAAAATTCCAACCTAGTATCGCTTCTTTTGGAATGTGCTAGTTTTTCTGTTCAACACACGTCCAAAAACCTTGCAAATGAGCTGAACAGGATCCTCACAGAATGGCATATTAAGGACCAACTCCTTATGGTCGTTTCCGATAACGCAGCACATTTTGGGTGTTTTGCACATACGCTAAATTTGGTAGTGAACAACAGATTGAAAGAAGAGGTGGTAATACGAATAGTAACCAAAGTAAAGCATATTGTTGGTCACTTTAAACGAAGTCACATAGCTTTAAAAAAGCTTCTGGCGTACCAACAAAATCAAGGTAGAAGAAATCCTCCATTAAAATTATTGCAAGATGTGTCAACCCGCAGGAATTCTACTTTCTACATGTTGGAAAGATTCATTTTTCTCGAAGAAGCTGTAAAAACAGCAATGGCTTTGACTAACATCGACGAGGAAAACCATTTAACAGCAGTTGAATGGAAAATAATTCAACAAGTATGTAAAGTATTGAAGCCTTTTGAGAATGTGACGAAAACTATTTCCGGAGAAATTTTTTTAACTGCTTCTCTTGCCATTCCTTTAGCTAGAGGTTTGGAATCAGTTTATAAGGCCTTTATAGACAAACCATTTGAAAAATGTGTGAAATATATTATTTAAAAAATTAACAAGTCGTTAGCTGAAAGGTTTGAAAAACTAGAAAACATCGATGTTTTTTTGATAGCCACGTACTTGGATCCACGGTTCAAAGACATTGCAATTAAATGACAAAAAAAGTGCGGATGCTGCGAAAAATACCCGAACATGGTCGCACAACTGAACCAGTGCTAAGCCATTGCTGGCTGAGCACCACATTACGCTCGCTGAGTCTCGTTCGCCAGTGCTGGCCCAGTAACATATCAGTGCTAGATGATAACTACGGGCGGACGTTGTATGCCAGTACTGGGCCAAGATCCACAAGCAGCATTGGCCCAGTACTGGCATACAACGTATTTGTTACTACGGCAGCACTCAAATGCCAAAATGAATCGGCGGCGGCAATAGCCAGGGAATTTTGTATGAAAATATCATTCTCACATGATATTCGTCGTCCGGCATGTGAAGAAGACGCCGGCATCCAAATGATGAGTGAGTCGTTTAGTGGCGGATATGAATGCAATTTGGAAAAGAAGACATTTTTATCAATATCTCGAAAAGCACGACTAGCACGAAGATGTTATGTCCAGCAAACATGACCAAAATGCAGTTTTATAAAATTCTGGATCATCCATCCAATATTTTTTTATTTATGTTTAATGATAGCGTCAAGGACAAAATCAATAAAACTGCCACCGCACTGTTGCGATGGGACGTCTATCAGTTGAACTTCTATTAAATAAATAGGAATAGAATTCCAAATTCCAAAAATAAAACAAAAAGTCTCTTCTTCAAAGTCGACTGCGTTGCAATTAATTGAATTGTATGATGAACAATTGCTGAAGTGCAAATGAAAAAAGCTTCTGCATTCAGAATTGTTTTTTTGCCAGTCTCTCGTAGCTCGTTCGTATTTCAACATCAACAAAAAGTTATGATTGTTCACAGATCTAGTAATTCAAAAAATCTTTTCAGCCTAAGTTAGTTAGCTTTGCATTAAGAAAAAAAGATTCATATCAAACTAGATCAAAAAATTGCTTTTTAGTCCACATAAAATGTTTCAATGAAAGCTTGATAAAAGATTCCTCGTCACATTTTTTTTGCAAGCAAAATTAAGTGTTGTTAAAAAATTCAAATATTATCAGGAAAATTAATTTGATCGAAAAATGGTCAATTAGTATTCAACAAATATTTCTATCAGAAAAAAATGGTTAACTTCTTCAATTGACGAAATTTGATTTAATCAAACAAAACTTTTTATGCAAGAAGACGTTGTATTTACGCTTCAAAAGGATTCAAAATCATCTTGAACGTTTTCTGGTTTTGTTAAAAACTATTCAATTTAGTTTGGCAGAAAAATTTGCTACGAAATCCAAAATTTATTCGAACGTCTAAAAAATATTAAAATACCCTTGAAAACATACTCATTTGTTTTCAAGGGACACTTCTAGTTCTTGTAAAAAAGCAATTCGGTGTAAAAATGAATAATGAAAAATTGTATACTAGTGTGTTCGTTCTAAGAACAAAAAATAACGTGACTTTCGTGCCATTTACCTTCGCCTGCAACACATTTCTTCGAAATATCGACGACTACGAAAGGGAATACTGTTCAGCCCACATCCCCACACCCACAAAATGAACGTTTATGCGTTCAATCAATATTAACTATGAGTTCAATAAGAATTGCAAATAATGCAGTGATTTCTGACATGTTTTCTTTGCCATTCACTTAACATTTCAATATTAATGCAATACTATAAATTCGCGCATTATAACTAAGCAATACTTATTAATATAATGAACTTGCACTGAAGCTCACTAGTGAACTTCCTCCAAATCGTTTAACATTCTGCTTGTATCATAAATTGTTATATTTCAGTAATGGCTTCAAGCATTGGGCCAGTGCCGATCGCCAGTGCTGGCGCAGTGCCATCCCCCAGCACTGGGCCAGCACTCGAATGCACTACTGGGCCAGCACTCAGCCAGTACTGGGGCAGCACTGGCAGCTGACCGTTGGCCGTTCGTTGTACGCCAATGCTTGGCCGACGCTTGGCGTTGTTTCCACTGCCATCAAACCCTGCTCGGGTATTTTGATATCTCTGGTGGCTGAAAAATTTTCATTAGAAGAAAACTCAACTCTTGATGTCGATGCATCGTCAACGTCTAAGAAGAGAAGAATTAGTGACGATTGTGACAGAGGTGAAGATATTTGGGCCGAGTATCATAGAGATGCGGCAAAATATCAACCAGTTGAAGAAACATTTACAAACAAGGCCATTATAGAAATACAGAGGTTCTTAGACTGTAAAAAACTTTATAGAAAAGAAGATCCACTAGACTGGTGGAAGGAAAATAAGTATATGTTCCCCAAGCTTGCCTTAGTTGCTCAAGAACGACTAAGCGCAATAGCAACTTCAGTGCCGTGCGAAAGAATTTTTTCAAAAGCTGGCCAAATTGTTACGGAAAGGCGAAATCGCCTCAGCTGTGCAAAAACAAAAATGTTGCTATTTTTGAACAGCAATTCAAAAACTGAACCCCAGCATTAGCATTGATGAATTTAAAACAGAAATATGCTGCTTACCTAATATTTTTGTATCTTATATTTATATATGAATAAATGAATTATTACTTAGTTACTTTCCATATTAAGTCGATTTAATTAGAAAGTTTCGCTCAAAATCTTAGTTGCTTCAAAGTAAATCTGCATTTAATACGAAAATTATTACCTTTCTATAAATTCACAATCACAGATTAAATTCACAGTGAATAAGGATTCACGTTCACAGTTATACCTGTGAACAATAAATCACGACTTAGCTCAACTCTAGAAAATACATTGCAAGTTTTGTACAGGCAACGAGAGGCGTTCAAAGATACATATGAACTTTTTGCATCTGCGACGACCAAAGGATGTAGCACTGCAGTGTGCGAATCTACAGGGTGGCCCAAAAGTTTCTCCCCACCTATTTAAGTAAACGTATTATTCATTACTTGTCGCCAAAATTTATCCCCTCTCAGTTCTTAAACGGAGATTAAATATCAACTTTTCAGCTATCTTAAAAATTATAAAGTGCTTAGCTACGACAGCATACACATCAATAATAGGTGTGCAAAGCGATATAGTGCATTTACAGGGGAAAAAATTAAAAAAATATTTGTCCCTATAGTCAGGTACAGAGACGTACCCTCTATAAAGCTGATTTGGGGGTAATTAAGGGTTTTTCTGCAAACTTTTTTGTGAAATTTTCTTGCTCCTGACCTCAAGGATCCTTTTTTATTGCCTAGTTTATCGTAAGTAGTAATTTTTCTTAGAACATTTTATACGCACTACCTGAAAAATCATTATTTTTTTAAGGTTATCCTGAAGAACTTTTGTGCTTTTTCGTTATGGTTTCGAATAGGATACAAACAAGGATTCAAATCTAAACTCTTGGCGTAATAGGAAAGTCCGTTTCAGAAATATCAAGGACACTAAGCGTGGACAGGAAGACCGTACGATTATGGCTAGAAAGGCGGAAAGGGGGTACACAGAACAAAAGACGTGCCGGTAGACCGACAACTCTTTCACCTACAACAAAAATAAAAATAAGGAAGATGGTGGAAAATATAGCAGGCATCGGAACAAGGGCAGCGACCAAAATGATAAATCAATCTGAAAATTACCAACAACGGCGAAAGATAACGTCTCGATCAAAGGTTCAACGGTGCATTAAATCAACGAATTGGAGAAGACATGCTTACGTGAGACGAGGAAAACCGCTTGTTACTGCAAAGAATGTCACAGATAGACTCAACTTTTGTGGAAGGTTGCAAAGCGAAGGATTCTGTAAAGATAATGCTCTTGGAAGGTCTAAGAGAGCTAACGTACTTTTTACGGATGAATCCCCGATTGTTTTGCACCCAACGCCGAATGGGCATAATATGAGAGTTAGAACAAGTGATCCAAGCACTATTAAACCCATACAAAAGCCGAAATTTGACCTCAAGATAATGGCTGCAGGAGGAATCAGCTCACGTGGAAAGTCGAGACTTCATGTTGTTGAGGAAAAAACAACCGTAGATGGATCCTATTACCGAAACAACATTTTACCAGCTTACGCAGTATGCCTGGATGACAGAAGACAGTTTGCAGATAAAAATTTGGTAACTCTTATGCAAGATGGGACACGAGCGCATACAGCAAAGGCAACATTGGCCTGGAAACTCTCCTGACCTTAACCCAACCGAACGTTTTTGGGCTAGACTTCATGAGAGTGTATTTAGACATCCGATGCCGAAGAATAGACGACAATTAAGGTACTAGTACACTTTTGAATTTTGAAAAAAATCAAATTTTATTTTTGTATTTTTCAACTCCTTACACC
This sequence comes from Oxycera nigricornis, assembly GCA_963942545.1. NCBI lineage: Eukaryota > Metazoa > Arthropoda > Insecta > Diptera > Stratiomyidae > Oxycera > Oxycera nigricornis. Next base: position 85,039,357 of record OZ012663.1, read on the forward strand.
TTTAGAAATGACCTTCTCAAATATTGTAAAGATATTTGAATTCTAAGTCAGTCAAAAACAGTATTGAGTGCACGCGCTTTTTCGGCACTTTGCAGCTGTCGAGCACGCAACGCTATACGTGACTCCCCTCTTTCTAAAAAACCGGTTTCTCCCACATACACAACAGAGTATAATATTTTTACTTTCACACGCGTTGACATTAGTTATTTGGTCATTTACAAGTATATTTGTCACGGCAAAATGCCTACACCTTACAAAAAAGCGAGTAAAACTACAAAAATAAGAAAAGGACGCAGTGCAAGAAGATCTCACGAATATCATGGAAAACAGCATAGTGCTGAGCAAAGTACATCGTTTACTAGTGCATCTGCAAGAAAGGTATCAAACAATACTGATTTTGAGGTTAAAATAGATGAAATTTACAGTTATTGTATTCTCGCTTTCTCGCTTGTTTTCGGAGAATTGTCGACTATGCTGAAGTGTAAAACGTGCGACAAACATATTAAATTTTCCAAAACCAGTATTCGCGGTCTTGCTTTCAAAATCAATGTCGAATGTGAATGTGGTGACCGACAAATAAATTCATGCAACGTGGTAGATAAGGCATTAGAAATCAACCGGCGCATGGTTTTCGTTATGCGCTTGCTCGGTGTTGGTCGCAACGGTCTAGACCTTTTTTGTGCACTGATGGATATTACTTCTTGTTTCGGTAAAACAACTTATTATGTAATTTTAGAAAACATTTTAATTGCAGCGAAGTCTGTTTCCACAGTGTGTTTAAAAAAAGCCGGTCAGAAGAAATGCAAATAAATCGAGGAAAAGAATTGGCCGAGGATGAGTTTTTTGTATCCGGAGATGGTACTTGGTCGAAACGCGGGTTCAGCTCTCTAATTGGTGTTTCAACAGTTATTGGTAAGAATACAGGCAAATTATTGGACTATTTTGTGTCATCAAAATCTTGCAAAGTGTGTGAAATAATGAAAAAGCAACTGAATGAAGCTGATTTTTCTATTTGGTACGAGACCGAGCATGAAGACGAGTGTACTGCGAATTATGAAGGTAGTTCTGGTGGAATGGAGGTACAAGGTATTGTACAAATTTTTAAGAACTCTATGAACCTTCACACAGCTAAATACGCCTACTATATAGGCGATGGCGACTCAAAAACTTTTACTAATCTTTGCGCAGCCAAACCATACGGAAATGATTTAACGGTCAAAAAACTAGAATGCGTTGGAAAACGAATGTTTCGATATCTTAAAGACGTAAAAAAGACTCTTATCGAAATGGAAAAAATCAAGCGGGCTGGAGAAAAAAAGGAAGCTGAAGAGAGAGAAAATGGAAACACACCGAAAGTTAAACAACTGCGCAAAAGAAAAATCAATGAAACGGTACCTCCTACTCCGAAAGCAACAGCTCTTACCGGAAAAATTATGAAGCAGATGTCGATAAATTCTAGTTTGGCAATCCAACGATATCCTAATGATTTGACAGAAATGAAGAGAGAAATATGGGCCGGGTTTTATCACATGATTTCCACCGACGAAGTACCGCAACATCAAAAGTGCAATCCAGAGTGGTGCAAATATTTGAAGGTACAGGCGAAGAACGAATCGTACAAACACAAACCAGCTCTTAGTCTACAAGTGCAAGAGCTTGTGAAGCCTGTATTTAAAAAGCTGACCAATGAAGAATTGCTCTCACGTTGTTTGGGAAAAAATACCCAAAACAACAACGAATGTTATAACAAGACTCTTTGGGCCATTGTTTCGAAACATAATTTTGTAGGCAAGAAAGTCGTTGAACTTGCAGTTCAAATCTCTTTGGCAATTTTTAATGAAGGTCGAATGACACTGTTAAAGATCATGGAAACAATGGGTTGCACCATCGGCGCCGCTGCATATAAATATGCGCAGTCTAAGGACGAAGAACGAATTTCGATGGGGGAAAAGGCGACCAAGGCGGCAACGAAAGAAGGTCGTTTAGCTAAGAAAACTGCTCAGCAAGAGGAAGAACAGGCCTTTGATGATCTCGGCTTATTGCTATATGGTCCAGGAATAGCAGATTAATCAATTGTAAGTGATCAAACTCGATATTTTTAATAAAAATCAAAAAATAATATGAGAAAAAACTTTAAACGTGTTTTTCTCGAAAACACTTTTTTTCGCACGGCCGACAGTTAATCTTCGGATTGGCTGAACCGATTTGAATAAATGTTAGTGCGTTTGACTTTTTAACGTATCTTACATGCGAATTCACCTCAATTAGACCAAAAAATGAACAACTAACATTTTGGCGTAAGAAAAATGGTGAAAAAAGGGTCAATTTTTGACCCTTTTTTTCAAAAGTCTGCATTTTTTTTTTCTCGTGTTTTTTTTTTAATAAACGGAGGTGAATTCGCGCTTGTGAAATTTTTCTTTTTAAAATGCCGTTTGAATTTTTTGTTTCAGACTTGCCAATCCGAAGATTAACTGTCGGCCATTGACGAAGAATTTTTTTTGGTGTTGACTTTGACGCCCTCTATTAAATGGAACAAATGTGGAAGAAAAGAAAAAAAATGTTTTTTGTACAGTCTAAGAGTTGAATAAACTTTTGCACAAAAAGCAATTTGTAATATAATAAAAAAAAGTCGAGAAAAAATTTATTGAAAGTATGCATTTTTTTACACACCAAAAGTGTACTAGTACCTTAATTGCAAGAGTACAGCAAGAATGGAGCAGCTACACCGAGGACGAATTAGAAAATTTATGTGATACCTTTGGACGACGTATTTTAGAATGTATAGATCATAATGGTAGACATACCGATTACTAGTGATAAGAATAATAATCTGTATTATGTTAGCATCACAAATAAATTTGAACTTCTAATTTATGTTTGTTGGTTTGCTTTTTATAACAAAAAAATTGTGGGGAGAAACTTTTGGGCCACTCTGTACTTTTTCAACTTTAACGGCAATCAATAGGCCTCAAAGGCTGTCAATGGGTCAAGAGAGAATGGCTGGTATGGTATTTCTGGCCTTTGAAAAAAAATAGAACAAAATCAGTTGGTCTGAATGAAGTTCTTCGCATTTTTAATAACATGGCAAATCGTAGACTTCAGCTGTTTTAAATATTTTTTATTATTACGATAATTATTATAATAAGTTTGCAGAAACAATATGATCTAAATGGTATTTTTGGTCGTATCTATTTACTCGTATCACCCCACACAACAATTAATTATTACCTCACTCTCACTCAGACGTGGATCTCTACATCCAAATCTGGAAGTTCAACCATCTTGTTCGCTTGTTCTCCATCATTGAGGATTTCATAGTTCTTAGATCCATGCTCATGCTCTGTCACGGAAATTATTTGTTTACGAATAGCTATTGAATGTACAGCAATACCTAGAGGTCAGTGATATACATGGTGATCGATTTAGGAGCCCGTGCTTCGAGGGAGACAAGGTATGATAAATTTTTTACTTCCGCTCTACCTGTAACCAATACTCCCCTACCTCAAATTTGACTCTAGCTACAGCACTGTCTCCTTCACTTGTTGAGTACAAAAGCAGAGGAATGCCTAAAGTACCATCAGAAAGTGTCGTGAAAATCTGCAAGAAAACCGAACAGTAAATTCGTAGATACCAGCTATGCACCGAATACGCAGCAAAGTATCCAGCGACATCGCAATAAAGTCATTCCCCTTTAGTAATAAGATTCTACTATCAATTACGCATATGCATTGTTCAGGTCATTCGCTTTACCTACTCAACAAATTAGCAATTGCCAATTCAAGCAATCAGCAACGGGCAAAAACCTACCTGCTACTTGAATTGGCAATAAAAATATTGCTGTACTTAGCTAAAATGCATATGGGTAAAAGTTCACGTCGAATTGTGCAATATTATAATCATATAAATATGGATAATTAATAAAGAAGATGCATTCGCTCATCAACCAATAGTTTTCCATTTTTTCACACCGAAACATTGGTCCGTCGAGCCGGAAGCGCAGGAACTGAACTTCAAACAAGTTCAAAGGGTTATCACTAACTTCAAAAAAGATAGTGATGTACGCCATAATCTTGAGTATTTCCAGATCAGACTTGAGCGGGTAAATTCATCATGGAGCAAGTGCGAAGATCATTATTTGACAGTTACAGAAGATTTGGCAGAGAAGGCTGAACTTCTTCAGCACTACAGCAAGGAGTACGAAAGCTGAAGGAATTAGTGTTGGACTATCAAACACTATTCAGAGGGAAGATCAACCAGTACCAAGCCGGATCATTCACCAAGTACGAGACATCTGATTTAAAAGTATGGTCCATGAAAACGCACAATTAAATCAAGTGCAGAAACTGCAATAGTTGAGGAATGCGGTACGAGAGGGAGCGGAGCAACTCATCAATCATCGTAGCATCACTAAGATAAACTATGAGCTGGCATGGAAGTTATTGTGCGATCGATACGGCAACCATCGTGTGATCGCGCAAGAAATGATGTAGCGGTTTTGGAGCATTCAAACCTGTATTCCTAGTGAATCCAATGGTTTGAGACGGATGCTTGATACCGTCAATCACCTGTTAGCTGGAATGAAGCCACTATAGGCGAATTCATTTGACTTAGTGACAGTATACTAACTGAATCAAAAATTAGATGAAGAATCAAGGAAAGAGTGGCATAAACATATCGCCGACTCAAACGCCATCCCATCTCTATCACAGTTTTTGGATTTCGTGAAACAGCGTTTCACCATGCTCGAAGCTTTAACACCAGGAAAAGCAAAGGGCAAACAGGGGCCGGTAAGAGTCAACACAGCACATACTGAGGCAAAACAGTCATGCCCAAAGTGTAAGGCTCCACATCAACTGTATGAATGCCCAATATTCAAACAATACAATGTCCAAACACAACGAGAATTCGTAAATTCAAATCGTGTTTGCTACAACTGCCTTAGTCCACAACATAAGGTTGGTCAATGCCCATCAAAACGGGGCTGTAAGATTTGTGCGAAAAAACACAATTCATTATTACACATTGAACCCGTTCATAGCAAAATGCAAGGTAGCAATATGGTGAGTATACAAAGCTTATGTGCACCTGCGAGCAAGTATATACTGCTGGCTACAGCACAAATTCAGGTCAATACACCAAATGGCATTCCCATAATGTTAAGTGCATTGCTGGTTACAGGAGCCCAACGCTCCTTCATAACTGAATCAGCAATGCAGTTATTGACTGCCAGTCGAAGTCAAGACAAAATAAAAATCAGCGGCATTGGAGCAATGGAAAATGTTATTACTCGAGGGGCAAGCACAGTTACTGCTATCGTAAAAAACGACATGGGCAGCACAGAGCAAATAACGATCATTGCATTGATCATACGCTCTATTACAGCGCCTATACCTTCGGAGCAAATTCCAATGACAATACCACCTGGACTCAAACTAGCAGATTTAGCTGACCTAAGGTTTCAAATACCAGGAGACATTGACTTGCTTATCGGAGCAGATGTCTATGGACAACTCATACTACCTGGGTTTCTTTCTGGCAATCCATGCGCCCAAAACACGAAACTTGGATGGGTTTTGTTCGGGTCAACAACAGAAATATCACAGATACATGATTGCCATGCATTTGTATCATACCAACAATTAGATAAGTCGAGGGACAAATAGAATGGAATTTTGAGGGATACTCGACGGGAATGATTGAAAGTCCCCCGCAAGTAGGCATAAGAAATAAATCAAGTAATCGAATTAAAATTACACCTCAAACGTCACCAGGGGTGGCCTAGATTTTTAAGTTTCCAACAGGTGTACGAGATATGGATAGGCATCCATGACAGGATAGAACCAGGACAACGAACGCAAGAGGAATCAGAATGTGAAGATGGCAATATACAACAAGAACAACAAGCACGAGAAGAAGCAGAGTATGATAATGAGGAGGACAAGAAAACAGGACAAACACAACGAGAAGACGAAGGACAGACAGCAAGTGAAAGGACCCAGAAGACACAGGTAGCAGAGGTGGCAGATAAGAAGAAGAAAAAAATGAGGAAGCGAAGGAACATTGAAGAAGAAGGCACAGAAGAATGGAGAGGCAGGGAGGGATACTCGGATTATGCATGGTCTGCTGATAGCCTCGAACAAGCGAGAAAAGAAACCAAACTCACTATGAATATACTGAAACCCCAAATTCCTCTAGGAGAGGCCAACATCTGCCAAAACCTACCATGAGGCATACGAAATTTGGCTAGAATTGCATGATAAGATTCAACCAGCACAAAGAATAAGAGAAGAAGAGAGCAATGAAGAAGAAGAAGAAGATGAGACAGAAGAAGATGACGTAGAAGAAATAGAACAAAATAAGAAAGTGAGTACTACATATAGTAAAAGTAAATATAAATAATCGCGAATGAGAACATAAAACCACAAATTGGTGAAATGAAGGATTAAATTGAACACAGTTTTGGGAAACAGAAGAGCTTCCATCATTGGACAAAGGACGAAATAGAAGCAGAAAGACAGTATACGCAGCATGTACAACGTGGCATAACTGGAGTATACTCTGTAAAATTTCCATTCAAGGCAAGGATGAATCCCGTGTCAGAGTTGGGAGACACCCAGCAAATTGCCTACATACGATTTCGACATCTCGAATAACGATTGCTAGGCAACTCAGCTCTGTACAACAAATACCGGAAGTTCATGGAAGAATACATTAAATTGGGACATATGACGAGAGTTCCAGCTAACCAAGTCAAAACACCGCTAACGTATTATCTTCCCCATCGTGCTGTTTTGAAGGAAAGTAGTTCCACAAGAAAATTGCGTGTGTTGTTCAATGCCTCACAAAGAAGCTCCACGGGAAATTCGTTGAATGATCTACTGTTGACAGGCCCGACAATTCAACATCATATACTCCATCCTCTTATGCGTTGGAGGCAACATCGCTATGTTATAAGAGCCGACATAGAAAAGATGTATCGACAAATTCAAGTACATGAAACTGATCGAGACTGTCAATGAGTCCTTTGGCGATCGAACCAGAACGATCCCATACAACATTTTCGTTTAAACACTGTTACCTACGGTACAGCATGTGCACCATTCCTACACTGAGAAAAATAGTTACATTCAAAACAACAATTTTTAATACTTGAACAGCAGCAACCAAAAAAAATATTTGTTACAAAAATAAAATGCTTGGTTCAAGTAAATAATTTTTGTTTTGAATTATTAACGTGGTTCTAACAAATCTGATACCCCGTTTCCATCTAAGCCAAATCTCTAGATTTAGGCAACTTTCCCAAATCCTCATCGAAATCTTGTAGATTTCCCATACAAAAACCGAAATCTAGTCGACCGTAAATTTTGTAGATTTCATCGAAATCTACTCAAAATCTCATGATTGCGTGTGGCAGCATTGCAAATAATTGTATTTCAGCACATTCAGCAAGTGTCAAATTGTGTTTTGATCACGAATGACAAGTCATTTTGGTGTCACATAAAGGTAACGAAATTTTTATCGTTGATATCCATTGCAATTCCACTCTCTACCAATTGTTAACAACTACGCAATCGCGAAACACACACCACGATTTCAATAACGAGAATTATCTATTTTCAAAATTTTATGTCATCTCATGCAATGACAGTGACAGCCAAAATCCGATTTGTAAGTGGAAACACTACCAAATTACTTCGACAAAATCTAGAGATTCGGTGTAGATGGAAACGGGGTATGACGCTGTTAGATTGACAACTGAACGATATTTGATGGAATATAAAGATGAAAAGTTTTACTTCAACTAATTATGCTTTTGCTACAAACACTTTCATCTTTGGACCTTGGCTGTAAGATCTACGCAGTTGATTCAACAAGTTTTCTTTGCATCGTCAACAAGTTATCGTTGTTCGAAGAACATCGAAGTGATTAGTATAAACACGAAAATTGTTCAAAAATCCGCCGCAAGTTGAAACAAGCAAACAGTTGTCACGCAAATGTTCTTCTGAAAACGCATGAGAGGTTAAGTTTAGTGTGAAACGTAAGTGCAGTGGAAAACGCTCATAAAAATGGAAGAGTTTCAAGTAGAAAGTGTGGAACTAAATCTAGATTTGCCTGCAGAAGTTGCGTTGCTGTAGTTGGAATGGGGCTAAAGCAATGATGCAATTTCAACGTTGAGCGAGTGCGGTATTAATTCGATGGAAATTTTAGGAAGACTGCATAGCCATGACGTAGAGGCCATATTCTGGGAAAAAGAACACACCGGTCAGAAAGTCAATTTTAGGTATCATTTGAAGAGGTGGCGAAACGAAAACAACGTAAGTTCCTTTCCAAGAAAAAAATAATTTTCATTGCTATTGTTCGCATATTTTCTGAATACATTCAACCCGCGCATTCCCAGGTATGCAACGACCATGCATCTGAGGGAATGCCCAGGTTGAATACCCGCGCGAGTAATGTAATGTGCAAGCATGCACATTACCCAATTTCCGTTCGTACTTTCGCTGACCCGCTTTTGTTTGTTTATCTGCCTTTTAGACTAACGAATATTGACCTGCCAGCTGCATTGTGCTGACGGGTCAATTATTGATCTATAAATTAAAGAAATTGACGCCGCTCGCCGCAGTCAATCGAAACCAAGCATAGCGTGAATTCCGTGTTTTTATTTGTCGTCCCGCGATAAGAATAAGATATGTTCCTCTTTTCGGTAAGTTGCTAAGTTCTTCTTGGTTAGTGATTTCAGGGCTATCAAACTGTTCCTGGTTCCGGCATAGTGCTTTATTGTGTAGTTTTACAGCGTATATCGCTCTACAATTTGAGGATTGTAGAGTTAGTTGAGCCTTAACCTTCTCGATATAATTTAAGGATTATAGCGAGGTTTAAGGTACCTGCAATCATTATAATTTGAGGATTATAGTGCATCTAAGGTATCCCCACCCCATCACCAGTGGCAGATACTCCAACATTGGTCCGTCGAGCCGGATATTATCCCGGCGCAATATTAGCGACGAGAATTTAAGGTCGCTAACCTAGTGTTTTCAGAGTCGTGTGTGTCATCCAGTGTTTATCAAATAGTGGGCAAATTCTCGCTTCACGATGGCTACAAGCGGAAGTATCGAAAATGCCAATGCTATCGACACTCAGCGACATAACCTGGAAGAACTGCAAAGATTTATTAAACACCACAAGAAGGACAGTTTCCTTGGCCGTATAAATTTTTTAATAACAATAATGTATATACGTATTACGAAGTTAACACAACTTCTTCTTCAGTACAATTACTAACAGATTTTGATGGCTTACAGGTTTATATACTGACTAATTTCAAACGGTATATAATTAAACAAGATATCAATTAGCGTGTTTAAAGAGGATACTGTTACAGTTTCCTGTATCACTGTTTAACCTTAGTACAGAGGGTATTTTCTTAATTTCTAGGCTTTTTATTGCATCTAATTTGTGAAATTTGGGGACTACTTTAATTAAATCTAAGTCATTAAAGTGGGATGTAGGGTAGATCGCCTCCTCGTGGTGCATCCTGGGTAACGCTAAATGATCTACCACGGCACGACTTTCGATTGTTTTCTTGGACAACTCTCTCGTCTTAACGACTATATCTGATGCTTTGGGCTGGTAGCAGTGGTATTCTGTCACCTGAGTACGCAAGAGTGACATCTTGCGGAAATGGCTTTCAGGCTAATGCCAATGCTGCCTCCGTCCCGGTAAAACCCTGGCAGGCCTCACGGTACGTTCAAAACTCGTCGCCACTAGTCTGGCCGTGTAGGTTCAGTTGAGTTTGGACTCCTGATTAGTCCCCGGCCCGGCTCTGAGCACATATCCTCATAAGGGAATGTGCCAACCCTCGCATGGCCTCCCTGCTTCGGCATAGATAACCATGGGGTCTCAGGGGAACTGCACAACGAGTGGAGATAGCGGCTGTGAGGGTGACCCAAATCGCAATGAATTTAGAAAAAACTCAAAAGGAAGATCCACTCGGCCCGGAAGGGAAGTGGACGAAGGTGACGCGTCCTTCTAGTGGGAAGAAGACCGCGATAATCAGCCAACCCCCTACTTCTTCGAGGGATGCATGCACCAAGGCAGCTATGCCAGGGGCAAGCACCTTCTCAGTCAAGCCTACTGGCGCTAGCGGTAACACCAAGGTAACGGCGAACAAGCTGGCCCGCACTGTTTCCGGAGCGCCCTCCAACACCGCTTCCACTTCAGGTGTTAAGAAGCAACAAAACCCCTCGGTTACGGCTTACAGAGACAGAAGGTCCGCCTTCAAAGTCCTGAAAAGGCTGAAAGATTTACCTCCGGATGGTCTTTCCCAGAAGGATAAAATCTCCCTGAAATGGGCAACCACCACGGTAGAGGCTTACAAAGCCTCTATTCCGAAGAAAGAGGCAACTCATAAAAGATGTAGATCTAATGAGTCTGCCCCAATTCAACCGAGCGTTCAACTGCCGGTTAGTAAAAGACCAAAACTGGTCTCACCACACCGGAGGAAATTGTTGAGCTAATCAAGCTCAGCAATGCTGACCTCCCGGTGGAAAACTGGAAGGTAGCTAAGGTTAGCGAGCCCAGCAATGGACAGCGAGAGGCTCTAGTAATCTTGAACGAGGAGTCGCTAGCTCCATTGGAGTCGAAGTGCGGGGTGATTAGCTACGGTTTCTCGGCTATCACCCTGCGAGTATATCGCAAGGACCGTACTGGGAAGGCAGTACGGGAACCGAGCAAGGAGAGTGGAAGCGAGGGAACTGTGGAAGCATCAGTAGACCCGACCGTGGACCTCTCTGAGTCAGATCTTCTCTCCGATGACGGAAGAAGCACCACCTCCACTGCGGGGTTGGCTGGGGACCTTCTCAGATCCCTCGACCTGGTCGAGGAGGAGGAGATGTCCTTATCTGACGAGGAGGCGGATAAAACATTGTGTCGCGATGCTGAGGTTTCTGCAGATTAACCTCCAGCACTCCAAGGCGGCATCCGCCGCACTGCTCCTCCACCTGGCCCAAAAAGGAGAGGAGCTAATACTGGCCCAGGAACCTTGGGTTGTTGGAAACCGGGTTTGCGGGCTCAACTTGAAAGGATATAACACAGTATCCTTCAACACAGCAGGTAAACCGAGAGCTTGCATAATTGTAAAGGAAGGCTTGAAGTTTTTAACCTTGTATAATTTCAGTGACCAGGACACCGTTGCGATAGCAGTGGAAAGACAGTCCAAACCCCTTTGGGCTGTCTCCTGCTACATGGCGCATGATGTTCTGCCACCTCCAACTAGCCTGCAGAGGATTACAAGGGAAGCCACTGCAAGAGGCATCCCTTTAATAGTCGGAGCGGACGCCAATGCTCAACATCGCATCTGGGGTAGCACCGACACGAATAAACGGGGTGAGTCACTATTTGAATACATTTTATTGCATGACTTAGCCCTAGCTAACAAAGGTGAGGATCCTACCTTCATTACGGCAAGCCGTAGAGAGGTTCTGGATATCACTCTGACGAACGAGCACTTGAACCAAGCTATCAAGGGATGGCACGTATCACAAGAGTGCTCGTTCTCCGATCACCTATACATAAAGTTCGATCTGGCATCTGACCCTCCGACAAATCCAACCTTCATTAACAAAAGGAGGATGGATTGGGTCAAATACCAATCGGTATTTGAGTCCGCGCTAGAAGGCGGACCTCCAGAGATTGCAGACACACCCGGTCTTGAGAAAGCCGTTGGGACCCTTACATTGGCCTTCAATGACGCAGCAAGGTCTGCATGTAGTCCAACGAAACCTAGAGGGAAGTACAAGCCCCCATGGTGGAATAGTGACATTGCGGAGCTGCGGAAGGAATGTAGGAAGTCCTTCAACCGAGCTAAAGAAAGTAATGACTGGTCTTCTTATAAAACAAAACTGAAGGAGTTCAAATCCTCTATCAGAAAGGCTAAACGCACCTCTTGGAGAAGCTTCTGTGCAGAAATAGAACACTCCAAAGATGTCAGTCGCCTGCGAAAAGTCATGACGAGCTCCCCCTCATTTCTAGGGTCCGTTAAGGACGCAAATGGAGTCTGGACGAAATCCAGCTCCGAGACTCTGTCTGTTCTCGTGGATACGCACTTCCCGGGCAGTGATGATGTGTCTGACAAAGCGGATCCACACACGCTCTCGGATTGCATGCCAACTACTGTGCCTGTAAATGACAGGCTCCTACGCTGGGCAATCAGCTCATTTCAACCCTTTAAATCCCCTGGCATGGATAACATCTCACCTATTGAGATCCAGCAGGGTATCAATATAGCACTGCCATGGCTGAACGCCATTTTCAAAGCATGTGTACGGATGGCTTACATTCCACAGCAGTGGAGAGAAGCAAAAATAGTTTTCATACCTAAAGCGGGTAAAACATCCCACCCCTCACCTAAGGATTACAGACCTATCAGTCTCACCTCCTTTCTGCTAAAAACTCTGGAGCGACTGATAGAGATCCATCTGAGAGCTATTCTGAAACCACTCTCTAATGCGCAGCACGCATACACAAAAGGGAGATCGGTTGAAACAGCTCTTCACTCGCTCACCAGCTAAATCGAAAAATCGCTAAGCGTTAAGGAATACACGCAAGCAGTTTTTATAGACATCGAAGGGGCTTTCAACAATATCAGCCATAAGGCTATTGGCAAAGCACTCGGGGAAAGCAATGCCGATGACAACCTGATAGGGTTCATCGGTCAACTGCTTAGCAGCAGGAACATCAACTCCACGCTAGGAAACAGTACCTTACGAAGGAGGGTTTGCAGAGGCACACCACAAGGTGGGGTGCTATCACCCCTTCTATGGAACCTAGTGGTGGATGAACTCCTGTCAAAAATAGAAGCGACTGGCTGCAAAGTCGTAGCTTATGCCGACGATGTTGCAATAGCAATATCGGGAAAATTTGTTAACACCCTATCGGAAAGACTAAACTTTGCCCTAGGTATTCTTACCAAATGGAGCAAAGAGTGTGGTCTAAAGATCAACCCGCAAAAGACGGAATTTATGCTCTTCACAAGAAGGTATAAAATTCCACGATTTGTCCCACCTAAGCTTGAGGAGATAAGTCTCAACCCATCTCATCAGGTCAAATATTTAGGTCTAATTCTGGACTCTAAACTCGCATGGAAAGCGAACACAGCAGAAAGAGCACGCAAGGCTGCATGCGCAATCTACTGCTGCAAACGAGCTATTGGGAAAAGGTGGGGATTAAAACCCAAAATTGTATCATGGCTCTATACGGCGATAGTGGAACCAATCCTTCTGTATGGCGCAGTTATTTGGTGGCCTGCTATGGCGAAAGCATCAAATGTAAACCTGCTGAACAAGGCCAGAAGGAGTGCGGCTATTGCAATCACCGGGGCTCTACGGACTACCCCGACAAAGGCATTATTTATGCTATTAAATTGGCTTCCGACAGAGCTACTTACGAGACAGCAGGCCAAGTGCACTGCTGTTCGATTAAAAGCTCTGCGACTATGGCATGAGGATAACTTTGGTCACTCCACAATACTACGGAGGGATGGGCCAACGTCAGGGAAAGTGGACCTTGCATCTCCGATTCCCTGTTTTCACCATGGTTTCAGGACAGTCATCCCGAATAGAGAGGACTGGACCACAGAAAGAGATGGGATACAGGAATCGGTCGACATCTACACCGATGGATCAAAAATGGAGGGAAGAGTTGGCTGTGGCGTGTTCTCAGAGCAGCTAGGCCTGAAACTATCCTTCCGATTACCAGACCACTGCAGCGTCTTTCAGGCAGAGGTCATTGCGATTTATAAGGCAGTTGACTGGCTGAGAAGTCAGAAAATTTCCACAAGAAATTTAAACATCTTTTCTGACAGTCAAGCTGCCATCCAATCATTATCCAACGTGTATACTTCATCTAAAATTGCGATGGAATGCCGCTCACAACTGAACGTGTTGTCGCTTCACTGTGAAGTGATTCTTTGTTGGGTACCGGGGCATAGTGATATACCTGGAAACTGCGAAGCAGATGCCTTAGCGAGAGCTGGCACCGAGCTTCAGGAATATACACTTAACCCCGAAGTCGGCCAACCTCTAGCTTCCATAAAGCTAGGATTTAAGCAGCACTACGTGGAGGCTGCGAATAGGGCCTGACTGCTCGAAGAAACCTGTAGCACAACCAGGCAAACTTGGCACGCACTGTGCTCCAAACGCACCAAGCGGCTCCTCAACATAAGCCGCGAAACTCTGAGTTCCGTCGTTTCCGTACTAACGGGACACTGTTTGATCGGCAGACACGCAGAAAGACTGGGTGTCCCTTTCAATGATTTCTGCCGAAGTTGCAGATCAGAGGAAGAGGAAGAAACCATTAAACACTTTCTGTGTGAATGTCCGGCGCTGTCCAGGAAGCGCATGCAAACCTTGGGCACACCCTTCCTAGACAACCTCACGGAAGCAGCCGATTTGGACATTGGCTGCATAGCCGACTTTATTCGAGAATCTGGATGGTTCTCGTCATCCCGCAGGTTCTAGTGCCGCCCTTATATTCTGTGGTATCACAATGGGCCTCTCGTGGCCTAAGTGAGCTACCTTTGGATAAAAGGGGGCTGCCACTACAACCAACCAACCAACCAAGTCATTAAAGTTGATTTTATGTTTTTCTTTAACAATATGCTCTGCCACTGATGACTTAAAACTATGGTATTTGAGGTTACTCCCATTTTTAAGAAAACACTCAGCTTCTTTCTTATGCTCGGAGAATCTGGTTCCCACTAATCTCCTAGTTTGGCCAACATACACTTTCTTGCACTCCGGGCAGGTAATTTTGTATACTCCGTTGACTTCATCTTTCGTTTTCGCATCTTTTCCTTTGCTCAGCCATTTTCTTAGCATACTGTTACTACTGTTCCCGCATACTTCAAATTCGTGTTTTCCCAACTCTTTCTGGATCTTCTTGTATATATCCGAATTTGGTATGCTGATTCTTTTGGTAGCCAACTTTTTTGACACCGCTTCTTGTTTGAAGAGTGTAGATAGGCTGACCTGCTGGAGTTTCTTATGTTTTTTGTCGATGATCCTTGCAATTTCCTTCTTTTTGCAACCATTTTTTGTTGCCGTATCCATTATATACTCTAGCTCTTTGTTGAAGTTTCGTTGTGACATCGGTATGCTAAGTAGTCTATGGACCATACTATAATATGCAGCCATTTTGGGAGGGGAGGTAAGTGTAATTTGAGTCGAATGTTATGGTCCTTTGTGACGCTTAACTTCGAAATACGTTTATACATTATTGTTATTAAAATTTTTGTACGGCCAAGGAAACTGTTTTATTTTAAACTTGTAAAAGTGCCGTGTATAAACAAAACACAGTGAATCATATACAAGAAGGACTCCAAAGCTCGATGCAGCAAGGAGTATTTCAAGTTAAAGGCTGATACTTTGGCTAACAAATGGCAAGCATGTGAAGAGTGTCACTACAGGGTCAAGTTGAGGATGGCTGGCGATGCTAAAAAACTTATCGATTACATGACTGAATTCGAGGGAGCTGAGGCGTTGCACGATGAATATATGGTCATCTTCAGATCGCGACTGAAGGCTGACGGTACATCTAGAGATACAGGATTACACGGACCTGCCCCAACCCAGCTCAGTAATAAAGCGGATCTGCCGTTAGAGCGCATCAAGATCCCTTATTTTCATGGGAGTTACGCAAATTGGGCGTCGTTTCAAGACCTGTTCTCCACTTTGGTGCATAAAAGTGAGAGACTTAGTGCTGTGCAAAAGATGTATTATCTGCGGGCATCAGTGTCGGGCGAAGCCGAACAGCTCATCAAGCACTTGAGTATTACGGGCAGCAACTACGATGCGGCTTGGGTGTTGATGTGCAAAAGGTATGACAACAAGCGCGTAACTGTAAACGCACTGATGAAACTACTTTGGGACATTAAGCCTACAAGTTCTAATAAAGCCAGTGGCGTTAAAAATATGCTCAATATGACGAATGAAGTTTTGAATGTGTTACATACATATCATAAACTAAATTCAAATTATCTTCGCGCCTTTTCTGCCCGAAATAATTAACGCGTCATCTCGCTCCAACCCTCAGATCGTGCTCAAGTTTTCGCGAATACGAGTGATCGATCATGCCACGCTACGCGAAAAGTAGCTTTTCGAATGTTCGACGTGCCGGAAATGATGAGTGTGGGGGAGTTGCGATGGGACCTTCGAACCGGCCGGTCAAGAAGTAGTTGAGAGCAGCGAGGAAGAAAAGTTTTGGCGAAAAGGAGTTTTAGAACTTGGAATTCGATAATACTCTGGAGCCGCCAGAGCCTTCCGACTTACGAGAGTTGCGAGTAGACTGACGAACCGGCCGGACGTATTTACGTGCGGTGTCGCACAAGAAATGGGAAAATTCACATTGAGCATCATCAAAACAAGGGATAACGTTCCGTTGCACCAGAAGGTGCTGTTCATGGATCGCATCACGAAGGAGTGCATCTTCGAAATGGGCTTGGTGAGTCTGAACACCACGAACACCTGGAAGGCGACCATTGAGGCATCGCTCGAGGCGCAAATGGATGCGCGCAAGGATTTAAATGGAAACGTAACTATCTAACCAAGCTGCGTTGACGGCGAAACCTTAATAACACCATCAATTGTGCGGCTGTAATATAACTAAAATAAATATATAAACATGTAAATCTTAAAATCAAGTGATGTGATTTTATTTTTTTGTTCAATGGAGACGCGTGTGCGAATGGGTTTCGTGGTTGTTCTTCTCTTTCTCTAAAACCCACGACTCGGTGAGCTAGTCGCGAAAAAAAATGTCAAAACGGGACCGCCACTATGCGGTCGACTTTGAAACAGTCCCGGCGACGCGTGTGCACACGAGGCATCCGGGGTCGAGGAGCGTCCAAAATGGTGGGGCACTCGATCTCGGGTCCTCGGGTGTAGGCGCGTAGTCGGGACTGTAACAAATGGTATGCTAACCGTAGCAGGAGATTTAGGCGATGTAATGCTTACTTATCATCTGCAGCAACGCATAGATGGGGAAACTTCTCTCGAATGGCAGAAGCACATTGAGACTTCTTACGAGATTCCGACAATATCGCAGTTTGTGGAGTTTCTCACCCAACGTCTGGTGACCCTAGAAGCCACAACAAGCACGGAGAAACGCCCGAAATATGGCGTTCATGTCGCGGAAGTCAGCAGGACTGACTCATGTAAGGTTTGCAAGGGTAGTCACGGCACGCTGCAGTGCTCCAAGATTCCTGAAGCCAATGTAAGAAATCGAGTCGAATTGGTTCAACTGTTTGCGTGGCGATCATGCCGTATCGACATGCCCATCAAAAAAGCGATGCAGATCTTGCAACAAAAAGCACCATAGCTTGTTGCATATTGAACAACTGCCAGAGGAGATAAAATCTCAGAATTCGAATCCTTCAACTTCGGCTCTCAACGCCGTCACTAAGAAAGACGAAGCTCATTCTGTGGTGTTACTAGCTACAGCTATCACTGAAGTGAAGACAATTTATGGAACGTTTCTGCCGCTGAGAGCTTTAATTGATCAGGGATCGCAACGATCTTCCATCACTGAGTCGGCAGTTCAACAGTTAGGATTAAAGCGCAAATTCGCCAAGGTTGATATCCATGGTATAAGCAGCCAACGAACTTCAGCTCGAGGAATCGGTCGTATAGAGTGCAAACAAAGGGGATCAACTGACTATCTGCGCTTCGATTTACTTATACTCGCCAAAATAACAGATGAAATTCCTCAATGCGAAGTGAGTCAATTTACTATGGGCAACAGACCCGATCTCGCTGATCAGAAGTACTACAGGCCAGATCCTATTGATATACTTCTGGGAGCCGATGCATACGGAAACTTCGTTTTACCCAGGCTGAAGATGATTTCCAACAGTCAACTGGTTACTCAGAACACCAGATTTGGTTGGATCATGTCAGGCCCTATCGACACCCGAACCCCGCCAAGAATTCATGTCTCCATGGTCAGCACTCAAGAGCTGAGTGACAGCCTAAAGAAGTTTTGGGAATTAGAAGAAGTAGCTTCATTCGAGCAGTTAAGCCCGGAGCAGGCAGCCTGCGAAGTTCATTTCGCCCAAACCACTCGCCGAGACGCGGATAGTAGAAGATATACTGTGCGTCTTCCGTTCAAGGCAGAAGCAAAGCCCGGTGAGGCATTGGCCTCCAAAATGAAGGATGCGATATTAAGGTGGCAGCAAGTTGAAAGGAAATTAGAATTGAATCTTGACCTAAAGGCGCAATACAACGAATTCCACATGGAAGAAGTTCAAACCAATGCAATTTATGAACAACCCTCCTATTATCTGCCTCATCACGCTGTAATCAAGGAAAGCAGCACAACTACCAAAGTGCGAGTTGTTTTTGATGCGTCACATCGTACGTCTACTGGAAGGTCGTTAAATGACTTGCTTATGGTGGGGCCCACTATTCAAAATGATCTTGTTTCGATCCTTCGTAAAGTAGCTATAAATGGCGACATCGAGAACATGTACAGACAAGTAAAAATTGATCCCAGAGATCACAACTATCTAAGAATAGTCTGGAGACTAGTCACTCCAGGACCAATTAAGCACTACCGCCTGAATAGCGTCACTTATGGTACGGCGTGCGCATCCTATCAAGCGGTCAAGGTGCTCCAAAGATTAGCTCAGGATGAGCAATTCAAGCACGAGCAGGCTTCCGAAGTGGCTCTGAGCGATTTCGAAAACTGCCATATATTGACCTCCTACTAACGAGACACAGGAAGAAGATAGAGCTGTCGATTTATCGTAACATAACAGCTACCCAAAGGACAATCCCCAGCACATCGAACCACGCCTACCAGCACAAAATGGCGGCGTACCATTGTATGATACACAGACTGTTAACAATCCCGATGAACAGGCATAACTACGAAAAGGAGTTTGAATACGTAATAGATACGGTGGAGAAAAACGGATACGAAAAGCAGATGATCGAGCAGATCAAAAAGAAAAAGAGGGGAATGAGAGTAAAAGAATGTACGACGCTCATTCCTGAAAGACAACGATTGAGAAGAATCAGTATAACGTTTTCGGATATGCATAGGGACTTAAAACGCATGTTCAAAAATACAACATCGAGGTGGTAACCAAGAATGGTATTCAACTAAAAAATAGCATATCGAAGGAAAAAGACAGACTGGAAGGAGGAGAAAAAGTGGGATATGCCAGATTACATGCGGGAAGTGCCAGCATATCTACATCGGGCTGACGAAGGGGCTTGCGATCACGAGATTCTAGGAACACATGAAAGAGACAGCGTTAGCTAGGAGGGGGAGGATAAATACTGTGCAATCAGCGGTAGCAAAACATATGTTAGACAATAATCATAAGATAGAGATAGAAAACCTTCGAATAATAAAACAGGTAAGGAAAGTCAATGAGTTAGGGAGTAAGGTAGGTACCTTAAGGGATTAGAATGAATAATGACTTACGGAATGGATCAATAAAGCTAATTAAATTTTGGGATTAAAATACAAAACGTTCCGGATTCCAACCGGAGTGCCATATGACAGAACCTGCCTTAATGACTTTGTGAAATTGGTCACGCACTAGCTCGGGTAATTTACTGGCATGTGCTTCCGAGAGGTAGAGCGGAGATCTACAGCCGAACGTTTGTACCTTCATAACCGTCCAATCTCGTATGTCAATTTATCTAGTTTTCAATTAAGTAATAATCGGACTCGAGTCTATTTCTCGCGTTCTCCGCGCTTGCGAACATTTTGGTGCCTCCTGTGAGGACTTAAAACAAAGTAACGCGTGTGTGTGGTGTGTTTTCGCCCTTTTTTTTTAAAAAAAAAAAACAATGTCGGAAATGGTCCGTAGGTCGGCGGAGCAAAGTGCCGTGCGACGCGTCTACGAAAAAGTTAACAAGCCCGGGTATAGTGCGGACGAGTTCGAAATCGAACAGCAGCTCAGATCGCTCGAGTCCCACTATGACGGCTTCTGGGCGGCGCATCATCAGCTCCTCGACGCGACACTCGAGCCGAGCCGAGCATGATGTCGTTGGTGAGATGGTCAAGGACCTTTTTTTCAGGCCTGTGCGGCGCTCAATAGGATGCACGCAGCAATTTCCATAAAGGCAGAGCAATCCATGGCGCAATCATATACGGACGCGAGGGCATTCGATCTAAGCCTAGATTCCCTCGCCGTGCCGACATTTGACGGCGCCCTGCACAATTGGCTGGCGTTCAAGGACGCTTTCGAAACGCTTGTGCATAGCCACGATTTTCCTCAAGCTTATAGGGTGGGTAAGCTACGTCAGGCCGTCAAAGCGGAGCACGTTCCCTTGATTGGAGCCTTCTACTCGGGAGGCTATGAGGATGTGTGGAAGGCGCTGAATCAGCGCTATGAAAGCCCACGCCAGTTGGCTGACATTCATGTCACACGCCTTTTGGACGTCAAGCCGTGCCGTTTACTGGCATGTGCTTCCGAAAAGGTTCGGTCGGGGATAGAGCGGAGGTCTACAGCCGAACGGTTGTACCTTTATAATCGTCCAATTTCCTATGTCAATTTATCTAGTTTTCAATAAAGTAATAATCGGACTCGAGTCTATTTCTCGCGTCCTCCGCGCTGGCGAACAGTTAGAGATTAAAATAGAAACGCAGAACTTAGGGAATTAGTTATACACTGAAGAAGTCTGGGTGTGCCAGACGAAATGCACATCTGATGTAATAGTTTAAATACACGGTTTTAAAGGAAATTTTTTAAGAGGTTTTTGAATTTAACCAAAATTTGTGAAAGCGTGAAAAAATCGGTTTTAAGTGAGATATTCAGAAAATGTAACTTGTACTCGTATTTCGTTCGTGTCAATATCCGTATTAGATTGATTTGGAGTTCGAATTTATTCATCGGAAGAGTCTGGGAGTATTTTGGTACGGTTTTGCAACAGGTAATGGATCCAGATAGCGGGGGAGGAATGAATTTTGAAGAGCAAGAGTTAGATCGAAGGTAACCTCACTTTTACGATTGTTTTGACACGGATAGGCAAAGGAAAAGTTGAACAATTTAAATTACTTGAATTGGAAGTCCAAGATAGAGTTGTTGTTGAAAAAGGAACTTTGGTGGACGGCAAAAAATATAATACGGCCTGTGAATCTACCAGCTACGGCGTCGAATGCAGCAAAAAAGAGAGACAACACATACAAGAGGAGTGGGATCGAGTTGACGAACAAGCTTGTCCATTGATGATGACCAAATTGTATGCACATGTTCGTAGCAAAACTGCGGCACTCGGTGCTTGAAACAAATTAAAGCAGTACCATGAGAAGGCAACACTGAGTAATAAAGTTTGTTCTTTAAAAATGTAGGCAAATGGCCATGTTTCGGCACACATTAATGAGATGCGAAATTTGTTTGCGAAGCTCAAGGACCTCGAAGCAATCAGGAAGATGAACGCACAAGAACTCTTCGACGGTGTCAAGGTATTTGAATGCGGAATCAAGGTGCTGTGTAAGACATGCGCAAAAGAAAAAATGAAAAGGTCATTTCCAAGAAAAACTTTGAACAGAAGCAGGGACTGGAAAATCATATATAGGACCGAAGGTACAGCTGACGCTTCTTCTTTTCGATGCGGAGCTTGAGTGTGGGAAGCAAGTACGAGGTGTACCAGTGGTAACAACGGAAAAATTCGGTTTGGAATTGGACGGCAGCTCGAGGGTGGAAATTGCGGACGGTTGCTTGGCTTGGGATCGTTTCTGGACTTACTGGAGGAGGACGGCGGACAACAAGCGGCGGAGATAGGCTTAAGAAGAAGAACAAACTGTAAGTAAAATTAAGTATAGATAGGTATAGTTAGGTTTTTTTTAGAGAAAATAAATAGTGTATTAAGGAAAAACCAGAGTGTTAATTGTGTGAAGTGGCAAAGTGAACGTCGCGTCAGCTCTTGTTACGATAGGAAATTTCCTATCCCATCGGTGGTTTGGTCGTCGTGGATCCTATTCCCGTTTCAGGATTCGCGGGCAGGGCAGTCCCGGCGCAGAAACGGGTGGCGCCCTTTTTTAAAATATATTCTCCCACACCCCTCTTCGCGGGTGAAGCCGGGTGGGATTGCCCAAACCGTGGCCAGGATCGGCTGCGGTGCAGTGCGGAACGTTGCGCAATATATAGTCGTAACAGAGTAGCTGTACTAGATCTTGTATATACGGATATTTGCGGACCCATGCAAACAACAACACCGCGCGGAAAACGCTACATCATCACTTTCATAAATAATTTTTCACGATTCACGATTATTGAATTGTTGGAAAAAAGCAGGGTCGAAAAGTCAATCAAAGGATTCGTCGAGATGACGAAGACCAAATTCGAGAAGGATCCGAAAATTTGACGTTCAAACCGAGGAGGAGAGTACACGGGAAACCAGCTCAAAGACTACCTGAAGGATGGAGGAATCACAGCTTCAATTGACGGCAAGATATTCGCCTTAGCAAAATAGAGTAACCGAGCGGAAAAACCGAACAATTGAAATGGCGCGTTGTATGTTGATCGACGCGGGACTTCCGAACTCTTTTTGGGGAGAAGCAGTGTCAACAGCGGTTCATATTTAACATCGAGTTCGGATTTATTCATCGGAGGAGTCTGGGAATATGTTGGTACGGTCTAGAAAATTAGAATGATAATAGTTGCGAGGTTACAGACGGTCAAAAAGAGAACAGGTTCAGATTGACCCAGAGTGTAGGAGATGTTTGAATAAATAGGTATATACTCGAAGGGTTAAAAAAAATCCGCACTCCTGATGTTACATTTTTGCGCAGAAGAGAGCCAGAACAGGTACAGGACCCATGAAATAAAAAGTTTGTTTATTAAATATAACACATCTTTGCCACCGTTAGCGTAAGTTAAACTCCTTTTGTCTTTTGCCAAACCTTCCGAAGAGCCACACACTTTCAGACACCATATTCGAAAAACAAATCTGAACTATATGTGAAATCTAGTCATCTAGTCATGAATACTGTACGACGTTGAAAACGTTTCCTTGCGTTGTCAATTCTATTCGAGTAGGTTTACATCAAGATATTCACGCTTTTTTGTAGGCCATCTGAAAACTGGAGGAGGGTAGAGACATGTGGGACGCCATTCCGAGGCGTATGGACATCGCTGATGTCCAACTGATCGTCAACCAATTCAGTGGGGACGACCACTACGATATCGACACATTTTTAAGTGACCTAGCCGCCTTCTCAACAGGCGGTCAAGACGAAAGGTCCAAATTAATCTGTCTGAGACGACAGCTTACGGGGACAGCTCAGGCATTCCTCCGAACCACAAGTGCTTCCACTTATCAAGACTTGAGCAACGAGCGCGTGATCGAGTTCGGTCGACGCAATGCTGCCCAGGACATTCACAGGCTTCTCCAATCCAGGAAATGGAACAAGCGAACGGAGACCATTCAAAGGTACATCCTAGAAATGCAGGCAATTGCCAAACGAGGAACGGTGACGGAGATGGAGATCATCAACTTCATCATCGATGGATTGAGCCTGCCGAGCGCTGAAACTCACCTACTATTGACAGACGCTGCTCGAACTCAAACGGATGGTCGATACTCATGAGAGGCGTCTCATTGAGCGATTATCACTGATGTCCACTGCTGCTCAACGAGGCCCTGCTGGCAGATCAATGCCACAACAACGCCCGTCAACTGCTGCCGAAGAAACTGCTGTCCGATGCTTCAATTGCTCCCGAATGGGGCACTTTCAGAGCCTTCCGTCAACCGCTGTCAAACTTTGACGGTCGTGGTCGACCTTCTGTCAGATTGGCCGAGTTGTAGTAGAACAATATCAAAGCGGGTAATGCCGGGCCAAGGTGTGGCATGCCCACGAAAAAGGAGATGAGTATGGCAGGACGGTGGAACTGTCACTGAGGAGAAGAAGAAGAGGAAGAACAACGAACGAGTGAGAGCGAAGGCGCCGGAAAGCGAATCAAGTAAAATCATTAGCATCAGCTGTAGAGCGCGAGTGATATATTGAAATAAATACGATTAAAGAACAAAATTATTCAATTCCTTTCCTCAATACTCGACACGAGATTCAAAAAAATTTTGTTTTTTTGATGCAAATAACTACCAAATAGCTGTCGATAAGCTTTATTCCGAATTTGCCGATGTTAATGATTCAAATGTGATCATTGCGAACGTGCCAAACAGTAGTCAAAGAAGTCAGTCTCAGCTTCCAACCAAATCAAATGATCGGTTAGATATGCTATGGGGAGATTTAGATTCGGAAGTTAAAGAAATCTACGAACTGTCGGACTGTGGCCAGCGCAAAGGCTGTTTGTGAGCGATGAATCCTTTGAAAATCTCAAAAATGGAAAATGCATAGCCAAACAGGCCATTCCGTCATAAACTACTCGATAGCACCCGCCAGCGTGTTTGAGTACCACTCGATGCAACAGCAGCAGCAACCCTCATCACAATCGCACCAACAGCAGCACCATCATCACAACCGACGACAGATGCGGTCAATCAAATAGTCTAGGCGTCTCGTTGATCCTTAGTACTTAGAACTGGTTCTGCGTGTAAGATTCTGCTAGTTCAGTGCAGCGAACTGCAACGTGCATGTGAGCCAGGACTGTTCGACGCCGAATCCAAAAGAAGTACAGTAAACGCAAGTACACTTAAATTTCTTGATAAAAGTTTATATTATTTTAAATAATTTATTTTCAATGTTTATGGCTCAATCGGTATTAAAAATAGCATCTAGTGTTGTGGCTGAATTGGTGGTAGATATTTTCGGATCATTATTCATTTGTATATTTAACATTTTCTGCAAATAAATAAGGTTTGGAGTCCCTTTATGCCAAATTTACATTTAAATCTCCACTCAGGATCTTTGTATCTTTACCACCACCAGCAAGTGCTGCACCTTCATGACTAAGCAGTATAAATCATCCAGTGGTGGCTGGTAGTAAAATTTGATGGTAGTGCACAATATCGAAAAATCGTAATTATTTAACATATATACATGCATCCCTTTGTATGAAAAGTTCATCACTTGGATGTAATTAACACGTGAAGCAGGGAAAAGAAAACATGATTAACTTATACAAAAAAATCATTCTTCCTTGTTTCCTTCCTTATACAAAAAAATCATTCTTCCTTGTTTCGCCCGTTCAAAGACTTCAATTATTTTTTGTTGAAGTCAGGAATATCAGCAATCATTCGCTTCTCTATTGCCATGATGGATAACGCATTTAATCTATCTTTTGTTATTGTATTTCTTAAAAAAGTTTTTACCCGTTTTAAACTTGAAAAACACCGCTCACTTTCTACCGTTGTCATTGGGATCGTACAAATAATTTTCAGCAATTTCACTGTTTCACTGAAACATTCTATCAAGTTGCAATTGTAAAGTAATTGCAAGATTGACGAAGCGCCATCAGCCTTACAAAAATCGTTTCAAGAATATATCATTGTTAATTCGCTTCTCAGTTTGTCTCTGTTCATAAAATCATACAAATTTAATGCAACTAAAAACTCATCATCAGGAAATTAAGTGTGGTAAGTTTGAAAGCATTCTGGATAAAATAGTTTAGCTGTAATTAATTGACCTTTATATTCTAAACGATCTTCAGATGAAATCAATAAAGTATCACAAACTTCAGCACAGATGTATGCCAATGGCCTTTCGAATCTTCGACGTTAAGCAGTTGTTTATTGAATACCACTTGGGAGGCTAATGCGAGTATTTTGTACGTTTCTCTTGAATCATCAATAAAATCTTTAGACTTTGAAATATCTAATGCACGTGACTTAAATTGCTTAAAGAGTATCTTACAATGTGGCAAAATACTATTGAAAAATGACAACCAATAGTTGAAGTCTTCGTTTTGAACTCAGTATAGTAAACTCTCTGATTGGTAGATTGTGCAAAGGTTTAAAACCTCGTAGATAATTTAATTTTAGTTTGATCGTTTCGGCGATACTTAGTTTGACTTCCCTGGCAGCGTTTGATTTAGATTTCCAAACTTCAAAAACTCAAATCCTTTAATATGACTCTAGTACTGCTGCAGATGTCCAAAACGAATTTATCAATTTATCGATCTTTTATCGAATCGATAAGCACCTAAACTGCACGAATATTCAACACTTCCAAAATAATATAAGTGTTCAGCGAGTTTTAAAATTAATCCCTTTGTGGAAAGAGCGATAAGCTTTTCCAGAATACAAATTATCTTGAAATTTTTTTGATTTTTTCGGTTTTCAACCTTTACTTGCTTTTCAATCGTTCTTTATTACACTTGAAAATGACAGCCAAAATTGAGCGGGAACAGTCACTAGCAATTAGAAGTGAAAAATATTTCTAATATTTTACATATTCCTTACTACTTTCAAAAATTTTGCAAGCCACTCTTCAGCAAAACACGATGATGGTATGAACCAATGAAGAAGGAACTAATGGAGATGAAAATAAACAAATTTCCTGATATGAGTAATTCGAATCATCTACTGTCGGAATGCGTAATGACTATTTGAAAGGCGTACTTGGTCAAGAGTTGGAGGCATGCCTCTAGAAGGCATTAAATTTGAAAACCAATTATAAATTCGGAGAGGTTTCGTTGAATAGGTCTCAAAATAGCTGAAAATATGTAACAGTAACGCAACCTTTTATCATATTCATATAGTTATTTATTTGCGAACACACACACACACACATATTATATATATATATATATATTTTTATATATATATATATTTATATATATATATATATCGACAACACCTTACAATGCACTTCATTTTAGTGTTTTTTCGCTTTTGTCACTGATAACTCGCTCGCTCGTTTTTCATACTGACATTGCAGTTCAGGCTTTGGGATCTATTTGGAGGGTGATACCCGCTAAACCGTAGCTAATCACCGCGCTCTTCGCCTCTATTGGGGCTAGAACCTACTCATGCGGATTTATTAGACCACTCGCAAAGCTTAGGATAAGTCACGCACGCAGATGAAAATGAGGTACGCTTCACGATTTAACGTGTTTTTGGTGCGCGAGCCCCGCGGACTGTTGTCGTTTTGTTGCACGCTGCATCCCGGGCGATGAGTACCACTTGACTTGCAGCGATTGCACCTACGATGTGCATTTTTCGAACGCACTGGCAGTGTGTCACGCGCGGTAATACTCGACTTATAATTTGGTTTGGACAACATATCGCCGTATGTCTGGTGTAAATTAGCAGGATGGCATTGTATATTCGAAATGAAGGCAGCAACCATTCACGGGTGCCTGTTTACTGCAATCTTGCTCCTTTCTGCTATCCTTTCTCCAATTCTAACAGTATTTACTACCGTTTTAGTTGTACATACACGTTTTTGCATGTACGACTGCGTAGATTATTTGTCCAGAACACACTTGCAAATTTCGTTGTATTCATCATTTGAATCCGTTTTCCACTTC
The DNA here is from genome assembly GCA_963942545.1 of Oxycera nigricornis. NCBI lineage: Eukaryota > Metazoa > Arthropoda > Insecta > Diptera > Stratiomyidae > Oxycera > Oxycera nigricornis. Next base: position 85,066,796 of record OZ012663.1, read on the forward strand.
GTTTCAATTGCCGGGCCAATTTTTGAAGAGTTGAAAGAAATTCAACCTTTTTCGAATTGATTATTTTAGAACACTATCAGCATCAAACCCGCAATCGACTATTTTCCCATTCTTATTGAATTCTTCCAACCGGACATTAACATTCTTCTTGTGTTCGGGGATAGATCGCATTTGCCCGCGAATCCGATTACACTTTTAGTCATATAAGCTTTTCCAATTGGTGGATGCTGGTAGCAGCTGAAGTCTGGAATCTACATCCAAAAGGCTTCAATCATTAATTCTTGCGATTCTTACTGTATATTTGTGCCGCATGGATGGTATTATCATTCTTTTCAGCGACATTGACGCTAATGAAAGGTGTGAGCTGTTTGCTATATCATGATAGTTAGAGATTCCCTTTTTGAAATGAGAATCTCCCAACCCTAGTTCCGCACAGCATTCTGTTCCCACTCACGCTCTATATCTGTTGCGTCAATTGCTTTAAGTATTACCTTGTGCCTGGCACGAATATGGCGCGCAGACGGCCACTGCAAGCTTTTTCCCTCATATTTGTGCAGTCGGAATAATGTTATCATTACTAGAAAAAAAAAATTTAATCCGTGAAATAAAGTGATTTGAACTTATTCAACATTGATTGGTTAACCAACACTAGTGACGTTCCAGCATATCAGCTGGTCATTGTGTTCTACATCCTGACTACTTTAATTTGCTTACCACTTTCCTCGATATTTGGGTGCGGGTGCCCTCCTTTCTTCATGAACTCAAATAACTATTTTTAAAATTTTGAAGTTTTTGGGTACTTCTAGTACCTATTTACAACCGATTGCGTAATCAAAGGTCGCTTCACGAAAAAAACAGATTTCCTTTTTGTTTGATCTTTCGGAACGATTCTATTCCTCAAGAAATTCTCAAATTACTTATCAGTATGATACACACTTGCTATGATTAGTTGTAATAGGAATAAATGATCACGACTTATTTTAAAATATGATGATCAATTGTAATATAAAGCGACACTTGTTGATAAATTAACGCGCCAAACATCTGTCCAAATTCAAGCTGTCAACTACCAAAAACTTGAATTTTAATTTCCCTCTGTTATGCACATTTTATGACGATTTCCTGATTACTTCTGTTCTTGTTACACAGCTGTCATGCTCGCTCACTCATTCCGTTACAATCGAGAAACCTTTCCAAAAGTCAGATATCGTCGAGTCATGTGCTTGGTCAATGTTATTCCAGCAATGAAGACATCAAATTTCCTTTCACAAGCTTAAATCATAAATAGATGCCAATTATTGTGCTCTCCAGAAATGCCAGATTATGCGATATCACTGCAAACAATTTATTGGAATATTAGAAAGGATACATCAACGAAGTTGTAGCAACGGTAAGTGCTAAACTAATATTGCGGCTGGGTGCGTAATTACATGCAATTGTGTTCTTCCACCCACCTGCGAGTTTTGGTTTCGATTGCCGAGCGAAGTAAATAAAATCAAATAAAATAAAACTCCGAGAGACGTGGAATAGATCTTTGGGGATTTATGGTTTGCGTTGTGCACGCTCGTGTGTCTCGGAGACAAATGCCCAATTTCGCGGCGTCAGCGATTGCTTGCGTCGGTGCTGCCACTGTGTGTGATTAGGGCGCGACGTTCCGACCTCCACATATACATTATCAATTGAACATCGTAACGTCGTCTAGCTTATAACTCAGCAACGTTTACAAACAAGCCGCATAGAATTACGACGTTGCCGAATAGATTTCCATACATCATTCGCATACAATGAATCTTTTCTTTTGCTGGGTGTTTGCGCTTACACTCGATCGTTACTTTCGTCTTGCTGGTCTCCAACACTCTCACAAGGAATCTGCCATTATGTCGCTAATTAACGATTTGCGAATCGTCATATCCGACCTCCACAGATCTTTGTTGTGTAGGTTTTCAAATTCGAATGCTTTATTGTTCGTTACTATTAACTGTGTTCGATATTTATTCACTATTTCTTCTTTAATGGGAATATAACTAATAACTCTTCTGGGGCTGAGTGATCTAATCTAATGGCATCTAATTATGCACCGGAATTCCGTAAATCTATTACGGGCATCGTAGTAACAAGCCTAAATTACTTTATTCGGACTCGGATCTGGAGTTTCAAATAACTACAGAATTACCTTTTGAGTGTTTCACGAAAACTTGCAACATTAATAGAGTTACAGCTACATTACATATTTACTAGTAATCAGTGGCCATACCCATGAAAATGTAGGATGTCTAACATCCCGCTATGATGGGATATTGTACTATGCTGTATTGTTACATAAAAATAAGGCCAATTTTGGGCGTAATTAACAGCATAAGATTTAAAAGGGGCCATTTCGCAGAACTGCATTTAGTCACATTTTCATATTCAAACACCGATTGGTATTCGACCGAATGCATCCCTGTTTAAGCATTTGACAAGCTCTCGATTGTTTGTGTTATAATTGCCAAAATTTCTGGAAGTGTTACCTTGTGCCTGGGACAAGAATATAGCGCACATACGGCTCGACACGATTCTTACTGTATATTTGTGCCGCATGGATGGTATTATCATTCTTTTCAGCGACATTGACGCTAATGAAAGGTGTGAGCTGTTTGCTATATCATGATAGTTAGAGATTCCCTTTTTGAAATGAGAATCTCCCAACCCTAGTTCCGCACAGCATTCTGTTCCCACTCACGCCCTATATCTGTTGCGTCAATTGCTTTAAGTATTACCTTGTGCCTGGCACGAATATGGCGCGCAGACGGCCACTGCAAGCTTTTTCCCTCATATTTGTGCAGTCGGAATAATGTTATCATTACTATCAGCAACATTAACATTAATGTAATGCTTGTTGAAAAGGAAGCAACCTATCAGCAATAGAGGACGACATTTTATTCATTCACGAAACAACACAAGATACATCACGTGTATATTCATTGCAAATGCCCACCATTATCATATAGTATCTTTGCACTTCCTGCCTTCCGTAAGCATTCCCGCTAGGAGCGTGCACTATTCCTTCTTTAGGCTGTTATTTTTACCATATATACTTGTATTTGCTACCGTATTACTTTTGTGTACTACTTTTTGCATATACGACACCGTAGCAAGCACGTGCAACATGCGCGGCTAGCAGTGCATATTCAAAACGAAGGCAGCCCCGATTCACGTGCGCCTGTTTACATGCGCCAGTTAACGTGCAGTCTTCCTCCTGTATACTGTTGTTTCTTTATTTATACTTTGATTTAATATTATTTAACCCGTATTTACTAGTTTTAGCAGCCATTGGCTTGCAAATAGTGCTTGACTGTTATCTCGAGGTGGACAGCATCAACAACGATTTTCCAAGATGAGACACAATGATATCTGCTTTAGACTTTATCTTTTGGACGTTTGCAAGCTCGCGTGTATCTTGGCCGTATACGGCTTGAATCTTCGGATATAACATCGGTCTGATTTCCTTGTTGTTCTTTGACTTGGTCTATGGAACATAGTAGCGATGTGTATTTTTCATAGGATCTGTCACATTACACCATGAAGTCAGAGAAATGCCTAGGTATTAACATATGCTTGAGATGGTGTTGAAAGAGTTTTAAAAAAAACCTTAAATCATCACTGGCTAATATTTAAACTTGCTTCAACGGGAATTTGAATTGAATTTTAAATTTGTGACCTACGAGGTTGCTGGTAAGCGCGAAATGCGGGGCTAATCAAACCATATATATGTAGAAGAAGTACGTATCCCATGGTGCGATGCGGCTGTCTCATTATGTTGAATTTTGACCGCGGCAATTCACGCGTATTGGAAATGCGTAAGTTTACTGTTAAAACGTCAGACAAGACTGCATATAATCTTCATGTATGTGCACTTTCCCGACAACTGATTTTGAATCTGGTATCCAAATATTCCTCCGGAATTTGGTAGGTTCGTTTGGAAATCACTTCCTCCGGTGTGGATGTCTTCTCTGATATCAAGTAAGTAGGTTAAGTCAAAGTTTCGCCATCACATATAGGAAGCTTCCCATTCACGCTTCAGCTGTTCGATAGTCTCACGTTTGGTTAAAGTCACCACGAAAACTCTACGTAAGTAACTAGCATGCAACCTTTTGGGGCTTCCCTTTACTTCGCATTTCTTCCAAGTTTACAGCGACCCATTCGTCAGCAGTGTTTACGAGTTTGCGAAATGCATAAACAAACTTCTATAGTACCATTTGATACACCTAAATTTTAGAAGGCAGTTGTCGCCGATTTGCTCGATGTGTGTTTTCTGTCCGCACAGCGGTGTCATTGGAACACCCCCGTTAATATTTGAAAGATGTAGCGCCGCAATTATAATAGGACATCCCTGTTTCTAGCACTGATTGCCAGAAGATGACGTCCATACTAGCATTCACAGCAAAAAATAGCATGTGTATCGAATGCTATTGTTTTTTGTGTCTGTTTTTACGTAACAGCCCCGATATACATTAGTAAAGAGAATTAGTCATCCCAAATTTATTTTTTAAATATCTCAATTCACCACTGCTTTCCTTGATGTGATATGCTTTTGTTCACGATATCGTTGTAATTCATTGCAACAACTTGATTAGAACCACTAGCCGCGCTGCTTACCCATTGTTCATCATTTGATCGCGGGTCAGCTTTTCACGTCTCAATATGCACATACTGTTGTTGTCGTGTATGGAAGTAAAGTATGGTTTACCGCCTCTTTCAGGAATTCTTCAGCTTTAGTCTGCGGATGTTCTGTTGGTACTCCTTGTGGTAACTCCTACCCCTGGGTGTTCGTCGTTTTATCGGCCACTTATGTCAATAGTGCAAGAAGGATGCATCGTTTCCTTGCTAATTGTCGTTATTTCGAATGTTCACTTTAAATCAGGTGAGTCCTTATGTAGCTCTTCCACTCTTTGTAAAAACTGTAACTCTAGACAAAATGTCACTAGTGATGCAGGTTCTTGGTACTATACGAGACGAAATTTGGCGATGAAACTATTTACTGATTTTTATAATGATGATGAGCTCACCTCACCCGAAAATGGTTTAATTGTTAACACGTGAGCATTTATTAAATTTGAGGCCAGCATTTATGACCTAAAAGTTCTTTGCAGAACCTGCAAGCCGAACTAGATGCAACAAATTGTACTCCCTCACAAATAAACGTTTTGCGTTGTCACTTCATTACATTTATTGATATGTATGTTCGAAGATATCACGTTGAATTAAATTCAGCACGATAACTCTTCATCGGTAGCTCGCATCCTACCTTTTGGAACTTCCCTTTTCTTCGCATGAGTTCCAAGTTTACTGCGACCGATTCGTAAGCAGTGTTTACGAGTTTCCGAAATGCATAAACAACCTTCTATATTATCATTTATTACACCTAAATTCATGAAGGCAGTTGTCACCGTTTTGCTCTATGTGTGTTTACTGTCCGCACTGCGGTGGCATTGCTACACCTCCATTAATATTTGAAAGATGTACCGCCGCAATTATAGTAGAATCTCACTGTTTCTAGCACTGATTGCCAGAAGATGGCGTCCATACTAGCATTCACAGTAATGAAAGGCATGTGTATTTTATGTTTATGTTTTTTGTGTTTGTTTTTACGTAACAACCGCGATGTACATGTATATTACATTTGCCTATCTGCCGCATTATTGTTCGCTATGATCGCTTCATAACGAGCGGTGTCACAACCGTTGACGCTCTTCCCATATGAACATACCTGTAGATACTAATGTCCACGCATTTTGCGTCCTGGGCATAAACGTTGCTGAACCGTATGTGTTCCACCACTGTAGAATTGTTGCTCCTTCCTCATGTTCCCATACGGAAAACTGATACACTTCGGCAAAATACTCAACACCACACACATTTACATGATTGTTCAGCATTTGCAAACTGCGCCGCTAATACATTGGCGATGACAGTTCAAATGATTATTAAGGTACAGCCAATCCGTCTAACACTGATTTCCTACAGATAGTACCATACTAGCACTTGTAGGTCTTCCAGTCTACGTCGTTTTACTTGTACATACACGTTGTTGCATGTACGACTGCGTAGATTATTTGTCCGGAACACACTTGCAAATTTTGTTGTATTCATCATATGAATCCGTTTTCCACTTCGTTTCATTTGCCGGGCGAATTTTTGAAGAGTTGGAAGAAATTCAATCTTTTTCGAATTGATTAATTTTAGAACACTTTCGCCAACAAACCCCCAATCGACTATTTCGCCATTCTTATTCAAATCTTCCAACCGGACATTAACATTCTTCTTGTGTTCGGGGATAGATCGCATTTGCCCGCGAATCCGAATACACTGTTAGTCATATAAGCTTTTCCAATTGGTGGATGCTGGTAGCGGCTTAAGTCTGGAGTCTACATCCAAAGCCTTCAATCATCAATTCTTGCGCTTTTGAAAATACTCTCTGAAAATATGTTTAAAAGGTTTTTTCAAAGGGGCAACCAACAGTAAATTAAAGGTGAATTATGTTTTCTTGTAATATTTTTGATCGAAACAGTTGTCCACACAATCGGGGTGTTTATATTGCAAAACTATTTTCCACCCAACTAAATCACATTATCGCCATACATGGTTTTATCCGCCTCCTCGACAGATAATGACATATCCTCCTACTCGCCCAAATCGAGAATTAATTGAAGTACCCAGCCAACCCCAGCAGTAGAGGTGGGGCTTCTTCCGTCATCGAAGAGAACTCTCTGAAGAACCACGGTCGCGTTTACTGATTCTTCGACAGTTCCCTCGCTTCCAAACTCCTTGCTCGTTTTTCGTACTGACATTGCAGTACAGGCTTTGGGATCTACTCGGAGGGTGATACCCGCTAAACCGTAGCTAATCACCGCGCTCTTCGCCTCTATTGGGGCTACAACCTACTCATGCGGATTTATTAGACCACTCGCAAAGCTTAGGATAAGTCACGCACGCAGATGAAAATGAGGTACGCTTCACGATTTAACGTGTTTTTGGTGCGCGAACCCCGCGGACTGTTGTCGTTTTGTTGCACGCTGCATCCCGGGCGATGAGTACCACTTGACTTGCAGCGATTGCACCTACGATGTGCATTTTTCGAACGCACTGGCAGTGTCACGCGCGGTAATACTCGACTTATAATTTGGTTTGGACAACATATCGCCGTATGTCTGGTGTAAATTAGCAGGATGGCATTGTATATTCGAAATGAAGGCAGCAACCATTCACGGGTGCCTGTTTACTGCAATCTTGCTCCTTTCTGCTATCCTTTCTCCAATTCTAACAGTATTAACTACCGTTTTAGTTGTACATACACGTTTTTGCATGTACGACTGCGTAGATTATTTGTCCAGAACACACTTGCAAATTTCGTTGTATTCATCATTTGAATCCGTTTTCCACTTCGTTTCAATTGCCGGGCCAATTTTTGAAGAGTTGAAAGAAATTCAACCTTTTTCGAATTGATTATTTTAGAACACTATCAGCATCAAACCCGCAATCGACTATTTTCCCATTCTTATTGAATTCTTCCAACCGGACATTAACATTCTTTTTGTGTTCGGGGATAGATCGCATTTGCCCGCGAATCCGATTACACTTTTAGTCATATAAGCTTTTCCAATTGGTGGATGCTGGTAGCAGCTGAAGTCTGGAATCTACATCCAAAAGGCTTCAATCATTAATTCTTGCGATTCTTACTGTATATTTGTGCCGCATGGATGGTATTATCATTCTTTTCAGCGACATTGACGCTAATGAAAGGTGTGAGCTGTTTGCTATATCATGATAGTTAGAGATTCCCTTTTTGAAATGAGAATCTCCCAACCCTAGTTCCGCACAGCATTCTGTTCCCACTCACGCCCTATATCTGTTGCGTCAATTGCTTTAAGTATTACCTTGTGCCTGGCACGAATATGGCGCGCAGACGGCCACTGCAAGCTTTTTCCCTCATATTTGTGCAGTCGGAATAATGTTATCATTACTAGAAAAAAAAAATTTAATCCGTGAAATAAAGTGATTTGAACTTATTCAACATTGATTGGTTAACCAACACTAGTGACGTTCCAGCATATCAGCTGGTCATTGTGTTCTACATCCTGACTACTTTAATTTGCTTACCACTTTCCTCGATATTTGGGTGCGGGTGCCCTCCTTTCTTCATGAACTCAAATAACTATTTTTAAAATTTTGAAGTTTTCGGTACTTCTAGTACCTATTTACAACCGATTGCGTAATCAAAGGTCGCTTCACGAAAAAAACAGATTTCCTTTTTGTTTGATCTTTCGGAACGATTCTATTCCTCAAGAAATTCTCAAATTACTTATCAGTATGATACACACTTGCTATGATTAGTTGTAATAGGAATAAATGATCACGACTTATTTTAAAATATGATGATCAATTGTAATATAAAGCGACACTTGTTGATAAATTAACGCGCCAAACATCTGTCCAAATTCAAGCTGTCAACTACCAAAAACTTGAATTTTAATTTCCCTCTGTTATGCACATTTTATGACGATTTCCTGATTACTTCTGTTCTTGTTACACAGCTGTCATGCTCGCTCACTCATTCCGTTACAATCGAGAAACCTTTCCAAAAGTCAGATATCGTCGAGTCATGTGCTTGGTCAATGTTATTCCAGCAATGAAGACATCAAATTTCCTTTCACAAGCTTAAATCATAAATAGATGCCAATTATTGTGCTCTCCAGAAATGCCAGATTATGCGATATCACTGCAAACAATTTATTGGAATATTAGAAAGGATACATCAACGAAGTTGTAGCAACGGTAAGTGCTAAACTAATATTGCGGCTGGGTGCGTAATTACATGCAATTGTGTTCTTCCACCCACCTGCGAGTTTTGGTTTCGATTGCCGAGCGAAGTAAATAAAATCAAATAAAATAAAACTCCGAGAGACGTGGAATAGATCTTTGGGGATTTATGGTTTGCGTTGTGCACGCTCGTGTGTCTCGGAGACAAATGCCCAATTTCGCGGCGTCAGCGATTGCTTGCGTCGGTGCTGCCACTGTGTGTGATTAGGGCGCGACGTTCCGACCTCCACATATACATTATCAATTGAACATCGTAACGTCGTCTAGCTTATAACTCAGCAACGTTTACAAACAAGCCGCATAGAATTACGACGTTGCCGAATAGATTTCCATACATCATTCGCATACAATGAATCTTTTCTTTTGCTGGGTGTTTGCGCTTACACTCGATCGTTACTTTCGTCTTGCTGGTCTCCAACACTCTCACAAGGAATCTGCCATTATGTCGCTAATTAACGATTTGCGAATCGTCATATCCGACCTCCACAGATCTTTGTTGTGTAGGTTTTCAAATTCGAATGCTTTATTGTTCGTTACTATTAACTGTGTTCGATATTTATTCACTATTTCTTCTTTAATGGGAATATAACTAATAACTCTTCTGGGGCTGAGTGATCTAATCTAATGGCATCTAATTATGCACCGGAATTCCGTAAATCTATTACGGGCATCGTAGTAACAAGCCTAAATTACTTTATTCGGACTCGGATCTGGAGTTTCAAATAACTACAGAATTACCTTTTGAGTGTTTCACGAAAACTTGCAACATTAATAGAGTTACAGCTACATTACATATTTACTAGTAATCAGTGGCCATACCCATGAAAATGTAGGATGTCTAACATCCCGCTATGATGGGATATTGTACTATGCTGTATTGTTACATAAAAATAAGGCCAATTTTGGGCGTAATTAACAGCATAAGATTTAAAAGGGGCCATTTCGCAGAACTGCATTTAGTCACATTTTCATATTCAAACACCGATTGGTATTCGACCGAATGCATCCCTGTTTAAGCATTTGACAAGCTCTCGATTGTTTGTGTTATAATTGCCAAAATTTCTGGAAGTGTTACCTTGTGCCTGGGACAAGAATATAGCGCACATACGGCTCGACACGATTCTTACTGTATATTTGTGCCGCATGGATGGTATTATCATTCTTTTCAGCGACATTGACGCTAATGAAAGGTGTGAGCTGTTTGCTATATCATGATAGTTAGAGATTCCCTTTTTGAAATGAGAATCTCCCAACCCTAGTTCCGCACAGCATTCTGTTCCCACTCACGCCCTATATCTGTTGCGTCAATTGCTTTAAGTATTACCTTGTGCCTGGCACGAATATGGCGCGCAGACGGCCACTGCAAGCTTTTTCCCTCATATTTGTGCAGTCGGAATAATGTTATCATTACTATCAGCAACATTAACATTAATGTAATGCTTGTTGAAAAGGAAGCAACCTATCAGCAATAGAGGACGACATTTTATTCATTCACGAAACAACACAAGATACATCACGTGTATATTCATTGCAAATGCCCACCATTATCATATAGTATCTTTGCACTTCCTGCCTTCCGTAAGCATTCCCGCTAGGAGCGTGCACTATTCCTTCTTTAGGCTGTTATTTTTACCATATATACTTGTATTTGCTACCGTATTACTTTTGTGTACTACTTTTTGCATATACGACACCGTAGCAAGCACGTGCAACATGCGCGGCTAGCAGTGCATATTCAAAACGAAGGCAGCCCCGATTCACGTGCGCCTGTTTACATGCGCCAGTTAACGTGCAGTCTTCCTCCTGTATACTGTTGTTTCTTTATTTATACTTTGATTTAATATTATTTAACCCGTATTTACTAGTTTTAGCAGCCATTGGCTTGCAAATAGTGCTTGACTGTTATCTCGAGGTGGACAGCATCAACAACGATTTTCCAAGATGAGACACAATGATATCTGCTTTAGACTTTATCTTTTGGACGTTTGCAAGCTCGCGTGTATCTTGGCCGTATACGGCTTGAATCTTCGGATATAACATCGGTCTGATTTCCTTGTTGTTCTTTGACTTGGTCTATGGAACATAGTAGCGATGTGTATTTTTCATAGGATCTGTCACATTACACCATGAAGTCAGAGAAATGCCTAGGTATTAACATATGCTTGAGATGGTGTTGAAAGAGTTTTAAAAAAAACCTTAAATCATCACTGGCTAATATTTAAACTTGCTTCAACGGGAATTTGAATTGAATTTTAAATTTGTGACCTACGAGGTTGCTGGTAAGCGCGAAATGCGGGGCTAATCAAACCATATATATGTAGAAGAAGTACGTATCCCATGGTGCGATGCGGCTGTCTCATTATGTTGAATTTTGACCGCGGCAATTCACGCGTATTGGAAATGCGTAAGTTTACTGTTAAAACGTCAGACAAGACTGCATATAATCTTCATGTATGTGCACTTTCCCGACAACTGATTTTGAATCTGGTATCCAAATATTCCTCCGGAATTTGGTAGGTTCGTTTGGAAATCACTTCCTCCGGTGTGGATGTCTTCTCTGATATCAAGTAAGTAGGTTAAGTCAAAGTTTCGCCATCACATATAGGAAGCTTCCCATTCACGCTTCAGCTGTTCGATAGTCTCACGTTTGGTTAAAGTCACCACGAAAACTCTACGTAAGTAACTAGCATGCAACCTTTTGGGGCTTCCCTTTACTTCGCATTTCTTCCAAGTTTACAGCGACCCATTCGTCAGCAGTGTTTACGAGTTTGCGAAATGCATAAACAAACTTCTATAGTACCATTTGATACACCTAAATTTTAGAAGGCAGTTGTCGCCGATTTGCTCGATGTGTGTTTTCTGTCCGCACAGCGGTGTCATTGGAACACCCCCGTTAATATTTGAAAGATGTAGCGCCGCAATTTTATAATAGGACATCCCTGTTTCTAGCACTGATTGCCAGAAGATGACGTCCATACTAGCATTCACAGCAAAAAATAGCATGTGTATCGAATGCTATTGTTTTTTGTGTCTGTTTTTACGTAACAGCCCCGATATACATTAGTAAAGAGAATTAGTCATCCCAAATTTATTTTTTAAATATCTCAATTCACCACTGCTTTCCTTGATGTGATATGCTTTTGTTCACGATATCGTTGTAATTCATTGCAACAACTTGATTAGAACCACTAGCCGCGCTGCTTACCCATTGTTCATCATTTGATCGCGGGTCAGCTTTTCACGTCTCAATATGCACATACTGTTGTTGTCGTGTATGGAAGTAAAGTATGGTTTACCGCCTCTTTCAGGAATTCTTCAGCTTTAGTCTGCGGATGTTCTGTTGGTACTCCTTGTGGTAACTCCTACCCCTGGGTGTTCGTCGTTTTATCGGCCACTTATGTCAATAGTGCAAGAAGGATGCATCGTTTCCTTGCTAATTGTCGTTATTTCGAATGTTCACTTTAAATCAGGTGAGTCCTTATGTAGCTCTTCCACTCTTTGTAAAAACTGTAGCTCTAGACAAAATGTCACTAGTGATGCAGGTTCTTGGTACTATACGAGACGAAGTTTGGCGATGAAACTATTTACTGATTTTTATAATGATGATGAGCTCACCTCACCCGAAAATGGTTTAATTGTTAACACGTGAGCATTTATTAAATTTGAGGCCAGCATTTATGACCTAAAAGTTCTTTGCAGAACCTGCAAGCCGAACTAGATGCAACAAATTGTACTCCCTCACAAATAAACGTTTTGCGTTGTCACTTCATTACATTTATTGATATGTATGTTCGAAGATATCACGTTGAATTAAATTCAGCACGATAACTCTTCATCGGTAGCTCGCATCCTACCTTTTGGAACTTCCCTTTTCTTCGCATTAGTTCCAAGTTTACTGCGACCGATTCGTAAGCAGTGTTTACGAGTTTCCGAAATGCATAAACAACCTTCTATATTATCATTTATTACACCTAAATTCATGAAGGCAGTTGTCACCGTTTTGCTCTATGTGTGTTTTCTGTCCGCATTGCGGTGGCATTGCTACACCTCCATTAATATTTGAAAGATGTACCGCCGCAATTATAGTAGAATCTCACTGTTTCTAGCACTGATTGCCAGAAGATGGCGTCCATACTAGCATTCACAGTAATGAAAGGCATGTGTATTTTATGTTTATGTTTTTTGTGTTTGTTTTTACGTAACAACCGCGATGTACATGTATATTACATTTGCCTATCTGCCGCATTATTGTTCGCTATGATCGCTTCATAACGAGCGGTGTCACAACCGTTGACGCTCTTCCCATATGAACATACCTGTAGATACTAATGTCCACGCATTTTGCGTCCTGGGCATAAACGTTGCTGAACCGTATGTGTTCCACCACTGTAGAATTGTTGCTCCTTCCTCATGTTCCCATACGGAAAACTGATACACTTCGGCAAAATACTCAACACCACACACATTTACATGATTGTTCAGCATTTGCAAACTGCGCCGCTAATACATTGGCGATGACAGTTCAAATGATTATTAAGGTACAGCCAATCCGTCTAACACTGATTTCCTACAGATAGTACCATACTAGCACTTGTAGGTCTTCCAGTCTACGTATTTTGTTTTACCCGTTGAAAACTGAATTAAGGTACTCCGATTATGCGTTTCACACTCGCACCCACAACATTTAACAAAAAAAGAAAAGTTTTTCTCGGCCGACAGATTTGTGTTCTGTACATAGTTGCGTCCCCATACGTTACTTGTTCACCCAGGAACGACATTCATTTAATAGCAAACTTGTATCGTTTTGGCACAACAGTATCGCGAGAGTAAGTACTACTTTACTTGCAGCGATAGCACCTACAATATCTGCTTTTTTGGAACGCGCTAGCAATCTGTCGCGTCCAGTCAAATGCGACTTATGAATTTATCTGTAAAACATATCACCGTAGGTCTCTTGTAAATTAGCATCAATATTTCCGTTAATTTTAATAATATCCTACTTATTATCAGTCAGGAATTGTTGAAAATTCACAATGCACTTTTTAATTTTCTTCTACATTATGTGGTAGTTTTCGCTCTGTGTAGGATCGCATAATCTACGAGCAATACAATTTCGAGTAGTTATATATGAAGACTGGGCCCGAATCGCGTGGTGCTGCACTTTTATCTGCCGTTACCAAAGTACCGTCTGAGGTGTGATGTCATCTGCATTTTTTAATTGTTCTAGTAGTGGTCCAGGCGGAACACTTTGTTTAAAATAAACAATGTCTTCGTCGTTGCTCGCATATTCGCTACATCTAAATACTGAATTAAAGTACATCTCACCTAATGTTTAGTATAATTCTGTAGGTGGAATCATATGATATACAACTTGCAGCACATTCTACCATGATGTACTGTTATATATAAATACAACCAATATTGGTCTGCGTGGACTAAATCGGATCCCTAATAATTTTCTTTATCTCGCACGCTCGCCTTTATTATATGATTCTTTATTTGGTTGTTTATGTGGTGTATTTTCCCCCAAGATGCATGCATCAGTGCGCACGTTACAAATTCGCGCACTGCAAAGCAGACTTTTGTTGATAAACACCCTTTGCACTATTCGACATTCACAACCTGAATGCATTTCTATCATGTGATGTTTTCGCTGATTGTAATTTGTTAGTACTGCATGGCAAACAAGGCACGCCACGTGAACCATTGTGGTTGTAGTCCTACAAATATCTATTGCAACACGTATGGTGTATAACAATCACACATGTGCTAATACCTTAGGTTGACGTAGTATACACTTGTAATCAGGAATAGAAATAAGTCTGCGCCCACTTCCGTAGCAGTTAACGGGTAATTGGATAGTAATTACCAGTCGCGGCTATACCTTCGGGTACATTATGTTATTTTTGTGCAAACGTAATAAAATTACATTATTCAATGCTATATAGTTTCATAATTTCATTTAATTTTTGAAGTTGAACTTCTTTAGGCAGGGTAGTGAGAAAAATCTTTGGTCACGTAGAGTTACGTTTGAGTCGTTCGTTCGTTCCTTAGTTTGTTCGTGCCAGATAGTGTGGAAGCTGCAATGGAATACATGAATCAGCTAATGTTAGCTCTCACATGCTACTTTGCAAATCTTAATATAATATTAGACGCTGTTAGGTTCCTCCCCTAAGCAGCTTCATTCGTCACACTCTGTGACTTGACTTTCTGATTGTTTTAGTATTTCAAAATGTTTTATTCCGCCTCTAAGTGGGTGCCAATTTTGTACCGCACACTCTGTAGTAACTATGGTTTAATTTTATAAGTACTCGCATAGCAACAAGTTCGTTTCGTTTTAATACTGATATGTGATCAGTAACGTCTTACAGGAATAGATGCAACTGTCTTAAAAGGATTCTCAATTTTTTTTTACTTTTAATGACACTTTGCACAATGTTTCTGAGTTACACTATTTTGGATGTTTTGATGGCATACCGTTTTACTTGTGTGTAATACTTTTTCCATATACGACACCGTAGCAAGCACGTGCAACATGCGCGGCTGGCAGTGTATATTCAAAATGAAGGCAGCCCCGATTCATGTGTGCCTGTTTACATGCGTCTGCTAACGTGCACTCTTGCTCCTCTATACTATTATTTCTCTATTTACACTTTGATTTTATTTAATTTAACCTGTATTTACTAATTATAAGCAGCCATTGGCTTGCAAATAGTGCCTGTATGATATCTCGAGGTGGACAGCATCAACAGCGACGTTCCTAGATGAGCCGGAATGATATTTGCACTTGAACTTATCATTTGGAAGTTTGCAAGCTCGCCTGTATCTTGGCCGTATACGGCTTGAATCTTCCGATATAACTTCGGTCTGATTTCTACGTTGTTGTATTGATCGGTCCATGCAGCATAGTAGCGCTGTGTATTTTTCATAGGATCTGTCACATTACACCATGATATCAGAGAAATGATCTTCGCTATTAACATATGCTTGAGATGGTGTTAAGTGAGTTTTAAAAAATAACTTTAATCATCACTGGCCCATGTTTAAACTTGCTTCAATGGGAATTTGAATTGAATTTTTGAAATTGTGACCTACGAGGTGGATGGCAAGCGCGAAACGCGGGACTAATCAAACCATATATATCCGGAACAAGTACGTATCCCATGGTGAGATGCAGCTGTCTCTTATGTTGAATTTTGACCGCCGCAATTCACGCGTATTGGAAATGCGTATGTTTGCCGTTAAAACGTCAAACAAGACTGCATATAATCTTCATGTATGTGCTCTTTCCCACCAGCTGATTTTCAAGTGTGGTATTCAAATATTCCTCCGGGTTTTGGCAGGTTCGTATGGAAATCACTTCTTCCGGTGTGGATGTCTTCACTGGTATCAACGCACTGAACCCGGGCCTATTCGGGAATACCCTGGAAACAGCGTGCATTTTGCCCTAGGCCAGACTTCTCCCAATCAACATATAAATAGTCTTCATATTGTAAATTACTCACGATTTGTGTGGATATTTTTTGCCTTTCATTACCAACATTTTCGTGTGAAGAGCAAAAGAACACATAAATATTTTGGTCACGGTGCAGGTTATATGAAAATACATTTTTCCTACCTGACGTTAATAGACCGTTCCAAAAAACGTAAAAATGCACACATGTAAATATACTTCGCAACTATTTTAATATGAGTTAATTGGACAGCTTAAACGTATTTCGTACCAATAAAATTGAATTTATATTGTATCATCGCAATTTGTGGGTTCCCTTCCAACTGTATTACACTTTATTGCGAACATAGACTGTAACGAATATGGCTTTTATTGTTCGGCATCAGCAGTTTCGCTTGAATTGCTTGCATCGCTTAAACTTAGTGAATTGTACATAGTATTCAGTATTCATAGTATATGGATACTCAATGACCTCGTATGTTTAACTCCTTTGCTCGCTCTAAAGACCGAGTCCAGGTAATTTCTCAAATGCACCTATATATTCAAAAAATCCGTTGCTTGATATGCTTCATGGAATCTTACAAAATAATACTACAAGGAACTATTAAAAATAGTGTCGCCACTGATGTCAAACTCTGTGTGTAGCAACGTCCGGATCTGTTTTCTTCATTTCATCATACAAAAACATACAACAATTGATGCGATGCATCACTGTCACAACATTGATTTTTTATGATTAATTATAATTATTGACCTTGCATAATCCCTGACTTTGTGAAAATTTCTTTCACCCCTGCCTTCGCAATTTTCAACATGACACATCTGGATACAGATTGTATTGCGTGCATGTCCGCGGTAATTTACGACATAGCCGGCAGTTGCAGGTTGTCGGAAGTATTGTAAACAATGAAGTAATTCACTTCAAGTCTTTCTTGGCATTCGCGCTTTTATACACACCCAAAATATGCGCTGCTGGAACTACTGCACGGGACTTCATTCTTTGGAAGAAGAAGGGAGTTGTAGATGTGATTATTGCACAGTCACAACGCGGATTTAAACAAGTGTCCGTTGTAAACTGTTTTGGGACCAGTATGGGGGGTGCGCACGTGGACTACGTTGTCCAAAGTATTATAAGCAATCTTCTTGCTTCTTCTGCTTCGAAGCACAGCGGAGATGTAGTGATTGATGGTCATGTGATACGCGAACACCTGTGCATCTTCATTAACTTATGCGTTGAAAGTCCAACCTTCAAGTGCCGTGCCAGGGAAGAGTTGATAATGCCGTTTGATAAACTCGCCTTCACAATTAAATTCGACCACGATACTAAAGCACGCCTTGCAGGCACTTGGCTGCCCTTGCATGTAATACTGGGCTGGGGGAATGCCCTCCCTGCAAGCAATGTGGATCCACGACAACCCGCATCAAGTTGCGCTCTTCAGCACAACAGCAGAAGAGGTACTTCTCATGCTGGAGACGTCGAAATCCTGCACCAAGGAGTTGACTCGCACACACGAACCCTGTGCATTACGGAGGGTGAATCGGCGCAAACTATTCTGGCGAATCGACTCCAAAATAGCAACAGGCAAGCATATGGGCACTTGGCTATTTGTGGAAAAATAAAGAATGTTAGGAAATCGGGGCGAAATAAGGTTCTTCTCAATAACCAAATAAACGCGGTGATTGCTAAGATTGGCTTGCAACGTAACCGAAAGTATACTACACTCGAAGATCTTAACACCCTCCATTACAACCGCGTGCTGCTAATGATGGACGCGAACCCGGACGGGTCCCACATCAAGGGACTACTAATCAATATGTTCCATTTCTTTTGGCCCACCATCATACGTCTCCCTTTCCTGCAGCAATTCATCACTCCCATGTACACCGCCACCAACTTCGCCACAGGCACCATCTCGTTTTACTCAGAAGACGCGTTGGAGAAGTGGAGAAGAGACACACCATGCAACAAAAATTACACAGTTGTGAAATATCGCGGCCTGGGATCAATGGGTGAAGTCGAGGCAGATCTGTTTTTGAGTGACATACCTCTCCACATTATCAACTTCAAGTATGCCGGCGCAGAGGACGACAAACTAATACAAGAGGCTTTTAGCCATTGCAGTCTTCAACGTCGCGCTTTGATTCACGTAGAAGCTGAATTGCAGCAAGAAACAGCACAAAAAGAAGCACATGCAAGTTTCTCACAATTCATTAAAACAGAAATGGTGCAGTATTGGCGCACCGCGACCTTAAGGTCTGCCAAATCTTCCGTGGATGGCTTCAACACGACAGAACGGAAGGTTATATTCTATTTACTTTCTCGCCCCGCCGACAACGCCTTGTTACTACCGGAGTTAGCTTCCGCGATAGCGATTGAATTTGGTTACTCGCACAGACAGTTCGGGATGTTGAACGTGATTTGCAATCTTGCCAGGGATTTCGTTGGCACGAATAACATCCCTCTGCTGCAAAGGTTGGGTCAGTACGCGACTCGCACCACAAAGGGCGCCAGTCCAACATACTTGCTCACCAGATTATCCACCGCTGCACGTCTTATTTTCAAACAATCGGATGAGCCCTTACTCAGTTATGATTGTGCTGATGGAAAAGAACAGCTTCCGCAATTCCTCATGCCCATCATTCCCATGCTGCTAGTAAACGGTGCGCGGAATGTTTCACCAGGGCTACAATTATTTATACCAAACTTCAATCCGCTTGATTTAATAGAGAATATTCGGCGACTACTGAACTCCCAACCCATGAAACCTTTGCATCCATTCTATAAGGGCTTCAAGGGTAGCATACAACTCACGTCCAACGAGAAATATATAACCCACGGTAAGGTACATAAAATAGGAGACAACACGGTTAACATTACGGAATTACCCATTACCACTAACGTCAGAACGTATCGGGCGGAAGTGCTGGCACCCTTACAAAAATCAACCAAAAGCCGTAAAAAATGCGTTGCTCGTGTTTTCGAACAACACTCTCCCACCACCCTCACCTTCAAGGTGACTTTCCTTCCCGGGCACCTAACACGCCTACGTTGTTCGACGGGGGGCTTGCATGGCGTTCTCAAATTAACCACCCAATTAAACTTTAGCAACCTACAAGCAATAGACGCGAATGGTATTGTTAGGAGTTACGCTACTCCCGAGGATATTCTCCTTGAATTTTTTGAACTACGCTTGTCCTTCTACTCGAAACGCAAGACCATTTTGGAAGCGCATCTACGGGCTATGCTCGATTTTCTTCTGCAAGTAGAGATATTTGTGCGAAGAAAATGCGACCACTCTCTCCCGACGGCACTACTCACATGCGACGATTGGTTAAATATATTCGTCGAACAAGAATTGCAAACAGATCCGCTGATAGCATGGCGGGAACAGCTGGACTGCATACAAACTAAGGCAAAATGTGAGGCGCAACTCACCACACACGTGCTACGGTCAATTTTCGATGGAACCCCACCCGCGTACGTGCAGTCGCTATTTCCAGAGACCGAAAATAAGTCAAACTTCAAATATTTGCATAATGTACCGCATTTCTTCCATACTGTTGAGGGTTTAAATACACTTGCGGACGTGCAAACTCGCATTAAGGCTCAACTGCTAGCTAGCAGAGAACGAACCGTAGAGGACATTTGGATGGAAGAACTTTGCCACCTGGAGCTCTACCTCCAGTCGCTTGATGTGCGTTCGTGAACGTTTGTTCGCCTCGTGTTGTGGGGTTTGTTACTTTAAGAGAAGTTTTTGTGTGGATGATGATCTGGGATGCATTTGCTTTTCCACTTCCAACTTGCTCAGATAGCGCGTTTCATTGTGAACACAGTTTCAAGGCTCTGAGGTTGTGGGTTTGCAAGGTTAAGAACAGCTCTTAGGATTTGAACAATAGGGGAGTTGCCAAATTACGTTTGGTGCATACATCTTGTGATCGCGTATGAATAACGGGTTACCTCCATTTATACTTTGATTGGTTGTAATTGTGAAGTTAGATTATTTGTAAACTCAGCGTAATTGTGGGTGCTGAAATCTCTGTAGATATCTGTTAGTTGTCAGTCCTTCGCAATTAGTTTCCATCGAACTCTCAGTCAAGCAGTTATGCTTTGTGTCAAGCGCGTTAAAACAGTTTTAGTTGTCGGTAAGTTGTATCGGCATTTCTTCTTCTTAGCTACCGGTTTCGAGTAGAGCGTCTTCATGGTTATATGTGTAGAATGTAGGTGTTGTTGTGTTGGTTGATTACTTCCAGGGATTGCATGTATGTGAGCGTATGAAGATCTTCATAATTCAGAATGCTTTTGTCGGTAATGGGATATAGTACGATTGCGACTAACGTTGCTCGTTGGTTAGATTCCCCATTCAAATGATTATCCTTGGAAGCGTAAATAATCTCCCGCACTTGCACCGCAACCGTGGTTTCAAAATTTAGGTATTTATTCGCAGTACAACTGCGGTAGTTGCTAATATTTGCGCACTGCAATTATACGTATTGGAGCGCAAAGTAAATAACGGCAGCAACATCAATGTTGGTGTGCAGCGGTACTACTGCAGTTATAGAGCGATGACTGAGCACGTATTCACATCTATAGCACATTCAGGATCATAATGAAAAGCTTCCTCCATACAATGCACTCTCCATGAAAACTCAATAATTCTCCATTTGATCCTATTGCATTTTTCTTCCCCTAATAGTTTCGCAAATAAGGCCATCTCCATTTTAGGAACTGTCCCCCAACGACCCTGTTCGGATGGAAACATATGTCTCTAGGAGAAACCCACCATCTAAAAAAAGGGTTAACGCGCCATCGAAGTACCTCCTGGTGGTGTGGAAATCTGCGCAACACCACCGCGAGAAAAGGAAACAATCACGAGTGGGTGGCCTTGTGGCCCAAGACAACTGTGTAATTGATTCAATAAATTTGGATGATGATGATGAAAATAAATAGTTTTCTCTATAAAATTTATAAATGTATTCATTAATTCCATACAAGAATATCACTTAGATGGAGGCACAAAGCTTGCAGACAATTAAAAAGGGACAAAAATTTTTAAGCAGCAAATCATAAACGCAACTGAAATTTGCTTACGACCAATGAGTTGCATTGAACGCAAAGTCAGTTACGCGGTATGGTTGAAGTTATTGCAATTAGCAAGTTGTTTACTATAGATTGTGCTGTGTTTGAAGAGGCAATCAAATCGGCGATTTCGTTCCAATAAATGGGCACACCATTGGAAATTAATGTTTCTGTGCAGACATGCAATATTGTTCACTAATAAGAGTGAATGCATTTGGTAGATCCAAAGTGAACATGCAACAATGTTGCTAGATTAATGCAGTGTGACTCGGATGCGCTGAAAAAAAGACATCAAGTAGACGAATGTAGCACATTACATCGTCAACACGTTATTTTGTCCGGAATAGAAAATATACAAATTCTATTCGAGTTGTGCTCGCCGCGAATTCTTGAAACAGTAGAGTCGCAATATTGAATGAGTGCGCTGGAAAAACCTCTTATTGGCTGAGATGCATTTGGTAGAGATATTGAACAGAGACTCATGGTAAGCTAGATGTAAAATTGCATAAGATTCGTGCAGGCGTTTGACACACGACGTGAATACTACGAACTGATGTCGATTGCAATACTCAGCTAAGTACCCGCAAGGTAAGTACACCGGCATCCAAAATACAAGTAAATTCCCCTTTTTAGATGTTTCTCCGCACTGAACATGCAAAGAAACGTGCTTACTAATTGCACTGCAAGAATGCCTCAATCTGTGCAGGTCTGAAAGTGCGCATCCAGAAACCGTAGGGAACAAAATCAATTTGATGGCCATTCGAGGCAACAGCTCCCATGCGAAATCAACAAATCAAACCGACAATATGAAACACTGTTTTACAAAATTTGCCAATCGACAGCTTGTATTGGCAGATAATACTCATATTTGCATTGTATTGAATAAAATATCATTGAATTTCATTTGGCACATGTTCGTTTACCTGGATTGCGTTGTGTAGTTGTTTTAACAAACCCTTTGATCATGGACGATCGATACGGGTGTGTTGTCGAACTGGTAAGTTCGGTAATTGAATCGTATGAGAATTCAGAACTTTTACGTTTTTGTTAAAATGTCCAGGATCTATGTGTGATAACGGGAGGGGCGTGGCGAGCTTCATGAATTTGGGCAGGTGATAAATGTTTAAAATGCCGACTTGATTAGAAAAATTTGCCGACTGTCCGACTTTACAATCAAATTTCTTAAATATGCCAACTTCGGCACGAAAATGCAGACTCGCTACAAAATTTTAGGGGGGTGTCACACCCCCAACACCCCCGCCTCGCTACGCCCCTGGATAACGGTAATCGTATAGTATTGTTTTTCCATGAACTTTGCGTTTGGTTCGCCTACACGTGGTACCTTGTAGCCATTGGTTGTAGGAGATTCTGGCTTCTGGATGCAATGAAATTATGGTTCAGTAAACAATCGCGTATACATCATTTTTGACGTGGAAAATATCATAAAGTTAGATTTTAAAATATCTTCCAGAGATTGTGTTGTAGTTGTAAACATGTCGAAGTATATGTGTCATATACGTTGGAAAATAAAGTGTTGCTGGGAGCAAATAAGAATTATACCAAAGCTGTGCACTACTTTGTAGGAAGACGCGGCAATACCTTATCTGTAAAATGCGACTTGTGAATGCACGACGAATACTTGGATGACAGTGATGTTTAACATGCACAATGGCTCCCAGCATAGCGTTCTATAATGTGTCTAAACGGTCCAAAAAATCGTAGCAGACCAGGCCCAATTTGCATTGTTTCCATTATCAGCATGTACCGGCCACGATTACACAGCATCAAGAAGCTGCATGGCTCAGGCACTGTCCCACTGACAGACCGA
The DNA here is from genome assembly GCA_963942545.1 of Oxycera nigricornis. Classification (NCBI taxonomy): domain Eukaryota; kingdom Metazoa; phylum Arthropoda; class Insecta; order Diptera; family Stratiomyidae; genus Oxycera; species Oxycera nigricornis. The sequence continues at coordinate 85,090,013 of OZ012663.1, forward strand.
TGGAGAAGAAGAAAAATCAGACCAGACTACGAAATCATAGTTGCAGCAACATCCATTGTTATTTGTTTTCTTTATATTTCAACTTCTTCATAGCATGCGAAAACCCCTGACGGGAAATAATGTAACGTGCTCGTGGTGGTCGGTGTCTCTGGTGGCAGCTACAGCTGCCTGCGAGCCGTAACAACGCCACCTAGTGAAGTAATGTAATGCTGCATTCGTTAGATATTCTGCCTTTTTGTTTCGTAATTACGTGTCATGGATTTTAGCTGGTGTAAGAAATAGGTTATGTAATTCGTAGAAATCGAATAGTGTACACCATACAACAGTTTGTTGATTAGAGAAATGTAAATGGTCCCTTGTTTCGTTTATCACATAGCACACGAGGGCGCGAATTGACAGGATAAAAATCAGGTAAGTTAATTAGTAGGATTTGTGGAGCCCCGCAAGCTCCCGCGCTTAGCAGAAAGTTCACGATCGGCAGAAAGCTCACGGCGCAAGCAGACTCTGCTCCCGCGCCAGCTTTATGCCTGTGGGCCGACGACTCGGCCTGTTCCTCGCTAGCCGTGACTGCATCGACACGCTCTTCCCGCCGACACGAGTCTCGGTGAACTCAACCGCATTGGCCGCGATTGTAATGTTAAATAATCGAGTAGTGCAATAAAGAGACTGCAAAGTGGTGACCCCGCGAACACACAAACATTAAAGCCAGTGCGGAAAGTTACAGTGATCCTCTGCACGCGGTATTGTCCAGTGCCGAATATACTTTTAGCAGTGATCCCCTGCACGCGGTATCATACGGCGCCATTACAGCCCGACCACGCTACTTTTCGTGTCCGCGAGTTTCGCTAACCCCAGCCGCCGAGATGCTTTGTGGCGACGATGAGTCAGCACGCATCGCCGCATTGCAGCGGGCTCAAGCTCGCGACGCGTTGCAGCAACTCGCCGAACGTCAGCCTCAGCCGCCGCCGTCGGAACAGCAGATCGAGCAACCACAGCTCTCAGCCGGGCAACCAAATGCCACACACGGCGTCAACGTCGTCAGCCACTGCAAGCTACCACCATTCTGGCGCTCGAATCCAGAACTCTGGTTCTTCCAGGTGGAATCGGCCTTCCAGGTGCACCGCATATCAAACGATGCTTCGAGGTATCACCTGGCCGTCTCAGCCCTCGACTTCGACACCATATCCGAAGTGTCTGATATCATCCGCAAACCTCCGGACTGCAACAAATACGCGGCGTTGAAGACGGCCGTGCTCGCTCGCCTCACAGACTCGCCAGACGCGCAATTGCACAAGCTGCTCACTGGCGTCGAGCTTGGCGACAAACGCCCCTCTCAGCTCCTTCGCCACATGCGATCTCTGGCCGGGACGCGCGTTGGCGATGACGTCTTGCGCGTCAAGTGGCTTGATCTGTTGCCGCAGCAGACACGGCGTATGCTGCTGCTAATCAAAGGGCAAACGCTAGAGGAGCTTGCCGCAGTTGCTGACGAGGCGCACGACATGGGACCAAATGTCTGCGCCACTTCGACATCACCAGCACGCTCGCCCATGCCTTTCGCCGGCAGAGGACCACCCGCCAAGTCGACATCGACAGACCTCATTGCCGAGGAGCTCGCCGCTCTGCGTCTGGCAGTCGCTCAGCTGACAGCGATAACTCGTGAGACGTTACAGCAGCCCCGCACCGCCGCCCCTGCTCAGCGCGGCCGCTCCAGATCGCGTGGCCGCTACCAGGAGGAAGGGCGCGCAGCAACCCCGGGAACCGATCCGCGATCAGGCCTCTGCTGGTATCACACCACATACGGCGCTGCGGCGCAGCGCTGCAGATGGCCATGCGCCTCGCGAAATCAAGCCGCTACCACACCCTCGGAAAACTAAATACGCCGGCGCTGTATTCGGCGACCACCGCCGGCGAATTTTCGGATAAGCGCCTCTACGCCGTGTACCGCAATACGAAGACCCGCTTCTTAGTCGACTCGGGCTCCGTTGTCTCCATTTTGCCCAAGCAGTTCGTCGCCAAGCCGCTGCAGAAGCAGAGTCTCGTGCTCCAAGCAGCCAACGGAACGCCAATTGCCACGTTCGGCACGCAACTATTGACGCTGAATCTTGGCCTTCGCCGACCCTTCCAGTGGCCGTTTATCATTGCCGACGCTCAAACCGCCATCCTGGGAGCCGACGCGCTCAGCCGCCACGGCCTGACTTTGGACTTTCGCCAACGTCGTCTCCTCGACGAGCGCACTAGTTTATCGACTGTCTGCGCAGTCGGACCAGTACCAGACATACACTCGATCAAAGCAATCTCAGGAGCTCTTAAAACGCCGGACGGCCCTGAAGGTGAGCTCTATAAGCGAATCATCGACAAGTTCTCGTGCGCCACCCTGTCACCAGGTGAGATGGCCTGCATCGCCGACTTGCCAGTGCATCACCAAATTATTACGACCGGACCACCGGTTTTTGCTCGACCACGTCGCCTCGCAGGAGAACGTCTCACTGCGGCGAAACAGGAGTTCGAGCATCTGCTCGAGCGCGGCGTCATCAGGCCTTCCTCGAGCCAGTGGGCCAGCCCTCTGCACATGGTGCCCAAAGAGGGCAACAAATGGCGCGCCACGGGAGACTACCGCCAGCTCAACGCATGCACCCGACCCGACAGATACCCTTTGCCGATCATCGAGGATCTACTCCAGGACGCCAGTGGTACTGTCTTTTCGGTCGTGGATCTCCAACGGGCCTTCTACCAGATCCCCGTTGCACCGGATGACATCCCCAAGACGGCAGTGACTACGCCATTTGGGTTGTTTGAGTTCGTGGGAATGCCTCTCGGGCTTCGTAATGCAGCCCAAACTATGCAACGGACGCTCAACCACCTGTTGAGGAAGTTGCCCTTCGTTCGCGTCTACCAAGACGATATTCTCGTCGTTTCGGACGACCACGAACAACACCGAAATCACCTGGAACAGCTCCTCGAGCTCTTGCAGGCGACCAAGCTTCAGGCTAATTGGGGTAAATGCCAGGTCGGTCTCTCAGAGGTCATCTTCGCCGGCTACCTAGTCAGCCAGTCAGGTTTCGGGCCACCTGCCTCCAGGACTCAAGCCATCACCGACTTCACGCGACCAGCAGATTCGTCGCAGCTTAGGCGCTTTCTCGGCATGCTCAACTATTACAGACGATGTATCCCCCATGCCGCCGAGCTTCAAGCACCGCTTTCTGAGATGCTCAAGGGTTGCACCAGGAAGCAGACTAAGCTAACCTGGACATCAGACACCGACGAAGCTTTTTCGCGATGCAGGCAGAGCATTGCCGCCGCCACCACCTCTGCCTACCTCTCGTCAACCCAAACTCTGGCCTTGCGCACAGACGCTTCCAATACAGCCATCGGTGCAGCCCTGGACCAACTACGACCGGACGGGGCCTGCGTCCCCTTAGGTTTCTTCTCCAGAAAACTGACGGAGACCGAGCAGAAGTACTCGACATATGACCGCGAGATTCTCGCAGTGTTTGCAGCCATCAAGTTCTTCCAGCGCATCTTGGAGGGTCGTCAATTCACCGTCTATACCGACCACCGACCGCTCGTCTTCGCCTTGACGCAGCGCTCCGACAAAGCATCACCCCGCCAAGCCAGGCAGCTTGATTTCATCAGCCAATTTGACACCCGGCTCGTATACACTCCTGGAGAAGAGAATCCAGTAGCCGACGCCTTGTCACGAGTTGAGTCGGTCGCCATGCCAACGGCTATCACACCGAAAAACATCAGCGACGCCCAGACCAACGACGAGCAGCTTCCCCATCTTCTGGCCAGCGCACGGATCAAGCTCCATCGCTTCGAGCTCGACGACCACGCTGCATATTACACAGAGCACAACGGCGTCATCAAACCGTATCTGCCGCTTTCACTTCGTCGCCAAGCATTCGATACGGTCCATTCCCTTTCGCACGCCAGCGGTCGTGCCACCGCCAAACGAGTAGCCCTCAAATATTTCTGGCCAAGCCTACGCAAGGACGTGTTCCAGTGGGCCAAACAATGCGTTCCCTGCCAGAAGTCGAAAGTGCATCGGCACAATAGAGCCGAACTAGGCAGCTTCAAGACGCCCGACAACCGCTTCGACCACATTCATCTCGACCTCATCAAGCTGCCACTATGTGAAGGTTACGATCACTGCCTCACCATCGTCGACCGATACACTCGTTGGCCGCAAGCAGTGACTGTACGCGACACAACCGCCTCAACGGTCGCTCGAGCCACCTACGACAACTGGATTAGCTTTTTCGGCACTCCACTTGAGATTACGACCGATCAAGGCACTCAATTTGAAGCCGCGCTGCACCGCGAGCTCTCTCGACTTTTGGGCGCAAATCAAGTCCACACCACACCATATCATCCCCAGTCGAACGGGATGGTTGAACGGATGCACCGCACCCTCAAGGCCTCTCTAAAAGCCACGCTTCATGCAGCTTTCAGCAGCGCGCCAGAGGTTCCGTGGCCGAAGGTGCTGCCAACCGTTCTCCTTGGTATGCGAACCACCTTCAAGGAGGATCTACAGGCTTCTGCAGCCGAAATGGTATTTGGCACGTCCCTTCGCATCCCTGGAGAATTCATCGCTCCGCAGCCCGTGTCAGGGTTCAGCCCAAAGGATTTCGTATCAGACCTCCGGCGCCTGTTCAACGCAATCCATCCAGTTCCAGCATCTAGACACAGCGATCAGCACCCGTTCGTGTTTAGAGATCTAGCCAGCTGCGAATATGTTTTTCGCCGCATCGATGCAGTGAAGAAGCCGCTACAACAGCCGTACTCGGGGCCACATCGCATCATTGAAAGGGTTGACTCGCGCACTTTCGTCGTGGACGTCAACGGCAAAGCCAAAACCCTTTCAACCGAGCAGTTGAAGCCGGCCTACCTCGCCCCCGCAGATGCGACGCTGCATCCAGAGCAGCCGGTCACGCAAGACACGCCGGCCGCACAAGACATGTCGGCTGCACAAGACACGTCGGCTGCACAAGACGCGCCGGCTGCACAACACGAGCAGCCACCGCCACACTTGCCGCCGTCCAGTCCGCCAACGACGCAAAGCACGCCAGCCATCCGTCAACCGCTTCTGCCACAGCCGAATATCTTAACGAGGAGAGTCAGATTTTCACTCCCTTCGCACCAGGCGAAGATCATTGGGGAGGGAGTGACTGTGGAGCCCCGCAAGCTCCCGCGCTTAGCAGAAAGTTCACGATCGGCAGAAAGCTCACGGCGCAAGCAGACTCTGCTCCCGCGCCAGCTTTATGCCTGTGGGCCGACGACTCGGCCTGTTCCTCGCTAGCCGTGACTGCATCGACACGCTCTTCCCGCCGACACGAGTCTCGGTGAACTCAACCGCATTGGCCGCGATTGTAATGTTAAATAATCGAGTAGTGCAATAAAGAGACTGCAAAGATTCGTGTGCTTAAAGACATAGTTTGTAATGAAAACGTTACAAGGAGAAAATCGATTCGATTTTCTACCATCCACACGCCGTTCAGCGTTTGCAGCAACCAGCAACCACATTGTGTTACTTTATTCCACACGGCAGCGTGCATGTGATGGTCCACACGTCGGGTCGCAAGTGTTCCGACGTTCAACGCGTTGGCGTGCATGTGATGGTCCGATGTTCCACACGTCGGGTCGCAAGTGTTCCGACGTTCAACGCGTTGGCGTGCATGTGATGGTCCGATGTTCCACACGTCGGGGTCGCAGCTTCTCCGACGTTCCACGCGTCGGCACGCGTGTGATGCTCCGATGTTCCACATGGGGCAAGACAGATTTGAAATTGTGAAAGTAGAACCGTGAACGATAAATGAATGTGACCGGTAAAATACGTTACAGATCTTACGTTACAACAGTTAAAACTGCGCCACTTGCGTGTGTGGTTCCAAACAAGAGAATATTCATGCTCGAATGCAAAACTGAAAACAGCAAATGTCGACATGTTACGCACATCTTTGCTGTATTCTAATTCAACTCGCCTGCTCTTCTCACGGGAAATCCTTACAATGAAGCAAGCTATTAAGCATAGAATAAGCTAGCATTCACTTCAAAACTAACAACTTGCTTAGCTCCTTAGCTTTATGGCTTAGTTTCTGTTGGATGTTTGTGATGGAGGGCAAGTGTATATATCTGTATATATCTATGTTATCGTTATTTGGATGTACTATGTCACCTGAAAAATACACGATCGTGGCTGGTTTGCTGCACCTGTAACCAGAAATGCTAACTTTTTAATTAGTCACTTACATCAATTGAATGTACAACTATTATTTAATCTTGTTGAAGCCGGTTCCCCATATCTACATCTAACCACCAACGAGACTGTGACAGTAAAAGTTTGATCTGGTGGGGCGCGGCCGAAAAGCCGGTGCAACTGAAGTTTCTCGGCGGTTGCTTTGCGAATCCCAGCAACATGACTTCAGCTATGATTGAATTGAAGAAATACTTGCCAGAGCCAATATCAGCTAGGAAAAATTATTTGGGGAGATTACAGGATCCATTGCTGTGATTGAATCACAGAAAGCATATTTATTCCAGGCCTTATCATTTCATATTTACTCCAGGCTTTATCATTAAATGATATTGTGCGTAATGGCTGCGTCTGTTCCATGTGTGCGATTTTCTTCCAAAGTAGAGCGGCTTAAGGGAGAACACCACCGTAGGATTTTCAAGAAATCAAATTTTTTTGTTGCTCTAAATTTTAGAGTCTAAAGTATACCTTATCATCATAGAAATCATGCAGCAAAGTTTCATATAGTGGAAAAATCTGTTAGTGTTCGAAATTTTAAATCAGCGCAGCGCCGCTCACTGCTCTTTCGGAGCGCAATCCGCGCGTATCCCCGCGCGTTTCTCTTCGTGCGGGTGGTATTGAAATTTATAACAATTTTAAATATAAATTTCTCAAAACCGTACACGAGCTCTGTTAGTTGCACGTTAGCAGAAAATGCTGAAGTACGTATTTTGCAGACTAGAGGTACAGTGAAGTCTGGATAACATGAACCCCCTATAGCGTGAACACCTCTGTAACGTGAACACCCATTCTATTATACGTAGTTCTTTGTAGCGTGAACAGTACAAAACTCGCTAACATGAACGAAAAAATTAGCAACAGAGTAAAAATAAAACACATAAAATCTAGGCACACATACATATCGCACCACACATAATTACACATTATTGCATCATTTCTTTGGAAGACGTATAGGAAAAACAAAAGGTTGCGTTCATTGTTTGGATTAGAAGTGCATTTTCAGTATTGATTGACAGTTAGATCAAAATTCAGTGTGTTGATATATAGGTACAAGTGTCGTGCCCAGAAGTTCTATTAAAACTAAAGGAGAAAGTGTATAAGCAGTGAAATGGCTACTAAAAAACCGAAGTTTTTATCTTTAAAAGAAAAAAGTGCAATCATAGAAAAATTAGGAAAAGATGAAGGTACGTCAAGTTTGGCCAGACAATATGGTGTCGCTAAATCAACAATTTCGAGCATTAATAAGAAGAAAGCTAGCATATTTCAAGTGATAGCCAACAGCCAAATCAGTTCATACAAAAGAAAAACTTTAAAAAAAGGAGAATATCCTCGAATGGAGCAATTACTGTATAAATGGTTTTTGAAACACCGTAGTGAAAATTTACCTGTTAGCGGTGAAATGTTGAAAGTGAAGGCAAAACAATTGCATGTACGTCATGGCGAAAATGAAAAGAGGTTTAATGCTAGTTCTGGTTGGCTACATGGATTCAAATCACGTTACGGCATTCAGCTATTAAAAATTTGTGGAGTGAAACTTTCATCTGATGGGGGAGCTGTCCAACCATTTAAGAATAAATTGGAAGAAGTAATTCATGAGCACCAGCTGTGCAGAAATCAAATTTATAACGCCGATGAGTCGGGACTGTTTTGGAAAATGTTACCCAACAAAACTTATGTGGCCAGTAAAGAAAAACTGCTCCTGGTAGAAAAATGGAAAAAGCAAGAATTACGTTTTTGGCATGCACCAACGCTACTGGTCTCCATAAAATCAAACCTTTAATAATAGGGCGAGCAAAGAAGCCTCGACACTTTAAAAAATTTTATCTTCCCGTACATTATCGTTCCTCGAAAAATGCCTGGATGACAGCAGAAATTTTTAAAGAATGGTTTTTCACCCTATTTGTTCCACAGGTAAAAAAAATCAAAGTATTTTATGGAGCTAATATGCAATTCACTTCATTACATTCATGTGTTTCGTAGGTACAAGATTTTTTACAACAACAAGGTTTACCAATAAAAGCCATTTTAATTCTGGATAACGCACCATGTCATCCACCAGCAGATGATGGTTCTATTTTTGCAATGTATATGCCACCTAATGTTACACCACTTATTCAACCAATGGATCAGAATGTGATTCGGATTACTAAACTCTATTATAGAAAAATTCTGTTACAATTAGCTATTGGAAAATCGAATGCCATGGAGTTCTCTAAAGCATCAACCATAAATGATGTGTAATGTGGCGAAGCCGCTGGGTTGACCACCACTGCACCATGCCGCCTCATGGGCAACCTGTGATACCGGTTAGAGTCGAGGCAGGTTCCGAAAAAAGAGGGATCCCGCTAGGACGAGACTGGATCACGGGGGAGTCGTTTTTTGGAACTCGAGCGGTTCGGAGGTACTAGGGAGGAAAGCAAGTCCGCGTGGTGTTAAGCGGTTGGTGTTGAATAAATTCTGAAGAGTGTGTACAAAGAAAACAAAAAGTTATATATTGAATATTGAAACCTTATAAGAGAATAATAAATAATAATATATTTAATAAAAATATAAATGTAAAATGAACTGAAACAACCTGCGTTTCCTTGAGGGCTCTCCCTCTTCCAGTCATGGCTAGCAGATGAAGACTTAATTTCGGCCAAGGCAAGCATAGGTGGACCTAGCGCGCATGAAATATGCGACTGCGCAAGCGCTGGGTCGAGGTAGGGTGGGACCAGGCAGACACAACTGCGCCTGGTGAGCTCCGCTGAAGTTCGGCTTCTAAGCGGGAGTGACACTGCCGCCCGAGAGAATTGTTTGCTCGTCCGTGGTAGGGTTTTTTTTCTCCTCGTCTATCGCCGGATCGATGACGCGAATCGCGATTAAAGTAGCTGATATGTTTACTCTCTCGGGTAGGTTTTGGATCGCGGTATTCGGGTTTTCGGTGCGCGCGGGATTTTTTTGGAACATTTTTAGAGTAAAGTAGGAGGTATAGCCTCAACTTAGAGAATGATGATTGTTTGATTTTTTTTATTTATATTTATTGGATAAAACTTTCGTAATCGGGCAAGTAGATGGCTGAATCTTTGTAAATGAGATTCGGGACCTGCTAGAGAAACGTACCCACGACGTTACGCGCCGAACTGAGCTCGCCTGCCAGCAGCCATCGAATCTCTAGCCAGGAAGAGGCCGAAAGGGTTCGTTGCTTCGTCTCGGGGACTTCACGTCCGACAGATCAACAGGTACAAGCCTGTTTGCCTGAAATTTTCGTAGCGACCCCGGTCGCCAAAAAGTTCTTTTACTCATTTCATTACAGATGCCATTTCTTTATTTGCAACAGCATGAAGTCAATTGAAGGTAGACGATATAGAAAAATGCTGGAAGAATATTTTACCACAGATCTGTGAAAGTGAGCGTTATGAAAGTGACGACGAAGAAGACATAATTCCTTTGAGTGTACTACAAAAAAATCAAGGTATGAAATATCGAAAGGAGTTGATGCCTTGCAAGCTTTACTCCGAATTGTTATTCCAGAGGTACAAAAAGTCTATAATTTAAAGAAATTCATCATAATTTCAATATTTTATCCCTTTTTAGGCAACACATGCTGCAGCAGATATAGAAGAATGGAACACAATTGAAAACACAATAGAAATTCTCGATAAATATGATAGCAAAGAAAAAATTACTTCAAGTGAAGATGAATGTGAAAAGAAAAACCTGCCTGGCGATATTAAAACAATATCTGCAGCTGAAGCTATACAAATATTCGAGAAAGCAATAAAATGGGCTGAAACAAACACCACAGATTATTCAGATATTACAATTTTAAACAAGTTTCGTGAAAAAGCTGTACAGAAATTTTTAGAATCTAAAAAAACAGACTACTATAAAGGATTTTTTTTTCTTTATAAGCTCTTACAGTATCAATATAAAAAGTATGCATTAAACGATTGCCTAAGAGCACTTATTAGAAAAGAATTATTTTCGATACCGTGAACAACTTGGAAAACGTGAACCGCGTTTTTAATAATAAGTTCACGCTACCCAGGCTACACTGTATATCAAATTTATTAATCATTTTTCTATAACTAAAACTTTAAACGCGTTTATCTCGGAACAACGTTTTTCAAACTGGCCGGACTCTTTTCTCAAACAGTTTTTGTTGGATTTACTTGAAATTTTTAAAATATGTTCAAAACTAGTGTCTGCATGGAAGTACGTAGGATTTATTTTATATGTTGCATATTTAATTTGTTGTTAACAATTCTCGAGCATTTTTTCCGTTTTTTTAACTTCCCAGTATATGGGAAGTTCTTGTAATCGCCTCGAAAATCGAAATTGAAATTTTCAACTTTTCTTTACGTTTTGAGGTCTTACGAGTATATATAAAGTGTTTTTAGAAAGGGAGACGTATGTATGTGTGTGTGTGTACGTATGTATGTGTGTGTGTGTACGTACGTACGTGCGTACGTACGTCTGTACGTTCGTGGACACTTTTTTCTACGAGCATAACTCACGTAAACAAAGTCCGATCGACTTGGTTGAGGTGTCAATCGAAGCGTCTTTGCAATCTTAAGAGCTGATTAGTTTTTGGGATACTTCGGTCGGGGGGGTTTGCTGTTTTGACCCTTTGAAGGTCATTTCTGTCATTCGTTATATCTCGCGAACCAAACATACGATTTGCATGGTTAAAATGTCAATCGACGCGTATTAGCATTTGTGCTAATCTATCAAATTTTAAAAAAAAATCGTTGGAGCCGTTTTTTAATTTAAGAAAAAAAAGTGCAAAACATTAGGGTTTTTTTATAAACAATAAATTTTTAACCTGATTTACGAAAGACAGTATTCAATTTTTATAAAATTTATATACTTCGAGCAGTGCTTGTAAAAACAACATCAAAACTTTTTCTCATGGTTACGTAAAAAATTAAATAAAAAATAAAAAATCATTAACAGGCATCATGATTTTCAAGGTCGATTCTGTCTTGCGTTATACATATCGCGCGAACCCAACATACGATTTGCATGGTTAAGGTTTCAATCGACGCGTATTAGCATTTATGTGAATCTGTCAAATTTTGAAAAAAATCGTTGGAGCCGTTTTTTAATTTTTAAAAAAAAGTGCCAAAAATTGTGATTTTTTCAAAAACAATAAATTTTTAACCTTATTGTCAAGTCCAAATAATCAATCTTTATATAATTTATATACTCCAAAAAGTTTTTTAAAAATGCCATCAAAATTTTTTCTCATGATTACAAAAAAAATCAAATAAAACATAAAAAATCATTAACAGTCATCATGATCTTCAAGGTCATTTCTGTCATGCGTTATATCTCGCGCATCAAACATACGATTTGCATTGTAGAGGTGTCAATGTACGCGTAATTTGATTTCAATGAATCTGTCGAATTTTTAAAAAAATCGTTGGAGCCGTTTTTTATTTTAAGAAAAAAATGTGCAAAAAATTAGGTTTTTTTCATGAACAATAAATTTTTAACTTGATTTGCGAAATGTAGTAAACAATGTTTATAAAATTTACATACTCCAAACAATGTCTGTAGAAACAACATCAAAACTTTTTCTCATGATTACGTAAAAAATTAAATTAAAAATAAAAAGTCATTAAAAGTCATCATGATTTTCAAGGTCATTTTTATCATTAACTATATCTCACGAACCAGATATAATATTTGCATCATTAAGGTGTCATTTGACGTGTATTAACATCTTTGTGAAGTTTTTAACATTATAAAAATTCGTTTCAGCCGTTTTTTTAATTTAATAGATAAAAATGCGAAAAATTATGGTTTTTTTTCATAAAAAATATTTTTTTAACTTGATTTGCACAGCACAGTGATACCAGTTTATAAAATTTATACATTCTTATCATTTTTTGAAGAGACACCGGCAAAATTTTCTTTCAAGATTATGAAAAAAAAACTAAATAAAAAATAAAGAAATCATTCAAAGTTACCATGTAAAGAGGGTTCATACGAATACAATTACTTTATATCTTTTATTCCTAAAAAATGTTGTAAATTCAATCAAAGGTTTAAAATATTTGCATAATTTGAGCAGATTTTCAATAGTTTTTATAGTCTTTTAATTAAAAAAAAGCTTAAATTTTGAAAACCAATAAAAATTTTAAAGACCACAAGGCCCACTACCGATTGATCCGCGTGAATATTCAATCTGTCCTCATCGACCAAAAACCTTACGTAATCAATGGACCCTCCCGTAGACGATATGATTCATATTAACTCATTCCTTTTACTGCTATGAATACCTCTCATTGTTGTAATGTTGTTGATGTTTATGTAGATATTACTGGGAAGTTGACCGTGTGGACCTCAAGGGTCGCACCTCGCGGCTTGTTACATTTTTTTCTTCAAAATGACGCAATTTTGTCAAAAATCAATTTGAAAAAAAAATCCTACGTACTTCTCTGGCTGTTATTGTGCTTTATCGGTAATTATTTGTTTGATAACCATAATCTTCAGGAAAAAATGGTCCGGCCGCGAAGCCATGAAAAAATAAGGTGTTTCTGGAGAAATGCTAGGGAGCCGCCATTGTGTTTTTTAAAGTTCTGAAAAAATTCAAAGAGGATGTCAAATACTTGTACAATATAGATCTTTTTACCAAACTTCGATATCTTCATTGGTTTTTGAGAAACAAATTCCCAAAAAATGACTTCTTTTTTCACCTCTACAGAGGTGTTCCACCTTAAGACTGACAAAATATCACAAGTATTTTTTTTTGCACGAGCGCTACAATATGCCATCTTTGAGGTAAAATATCAAGCGATATCATAAAAATTGATAGTGTTCCTTCGAGTTCGACTCAAGAAAAGACAAATAAAAGAAAAATTTGCAGATTTTGCCCGTAAAAAAAACGCAGAATGACCAAATATTCGTGTCACTTGTGTAAAAGAGCCATTTGTGGCGAACACACGGTTCCAACGTGTAATAACTGCACGAACTGAAAAAAGAGACTTTTTATGTCATAGATATAATCTGTAATAATCTTTAATTAGTTTTTTTTTCAATAAATATAAGAAATACATTAAATATTTGAGTTTTTATTTGTTAGTCTTTCAGTCAATTGTTTAGTGACAGAGTTACACCAAAATATGTTTAGTGATCTAGGGTTAAGAACAAACCACGATCTGGTCGACCGAAAGAACTTTCGCGGAGAGACGTCAGTCTAATTTTGAAGGAAGTGGGTAAAAATCTCAAAACACATTGCTCCAAATTTGGCGGAACAAATCGTTACGATGAGTAACAAGATTGTCCATCCAAGAACTATTACGCGAGCGTTAAAAACAAATGGTTTTCGAAGCAGAACTCCCCGAAAAACCATTAATATCAGCTAAAAACCGACGTCTACGCCTAGAATTCGCAAAGGCTCCTATTAAGAAGGACATGGATTTTTGGAAGCGAGTCCTTTTTACTGATGAGTCCAAATTCAACATTTTTGGATGTGATGGTCGCGCCAAAATCTGGAGGAAGAACAACACTGCCTTAGATCCCAAAAATTTGGTACCTACAGTCAAGCATGGCGGAGGCAATGTCATGGTTTGGGGAGCCATACCAGCATCTGGAGTGGGAAGATTAGTATTTATTGAATGCACCATGGATCGTTTTGTATATAAAAGTCTGTTGGAACAACATTTGCAGCCATCGGTGGAGAAGTTGTGCCTTGGAAGGAGTTGAATTTTTCAACAAGACAACGATCCAAAGCACACGGCTCATATCGTCAAGGATTGGTTGCTATATTACGCTCCCAGACAGCTTAATCATTTTCCCCAAAGCCCGGATTTAAATCCGATAGAGCATGTATGGGAGCTCCTTGAGCGAAAAATTCGAAAGAGCTCCTTAAAAACAAGAATTCGCTAAAGGATGCACTCATTGCAGAATGGGAGAAAATAACGACAGAAGAAACCGGTCATTTAATTGCATCCATGTCCCGAAGACTGCAAGCAGTAATTGATGCTGCAGGGGGCCCAACAAAGTACTAAAACTAAAAATATTTGTAAAAATTCCGTTAACAGTTTGTGTAGTAGTAAGCAAGCATTGAATGTACGTAGACTTTTGTCACGTCATTTTTTTTCAATTTTAAGAATTTCTTTGTAAGTTAGTTATGAAAAGTTTTTGTTTTTGTTTTTTATAAATATATATTTGATAATGCAAAAAACTGCATCAATGGTTTTTTTTAATAAGGTTCCAATCACTCAGAAACCTAGTATGAGATGCTGTATGTAGACTTTTGTCCGCCACTGTAAATCCTTCCGATAATGCTTTAAAAATACTCCAGAGACCTTGAAACGTAAAGATATGTTGAACATCTCAAATTCGATTTTCAGACCAATTACAATAACTTTCCTCTGTACTGGGAAGAAAATAGTTGACGAAAATAAGGATAGATTGAAAATCGGTTGTGTTAGCAATGTTAGGCAAATAGTGGTTTGTGGAAGCTGTAAAGCAGAAGTGAAATTAAAGGGCTCGATTTTAAAATTATTGTAAAGAGTACAGGTGGGCCGTAACAAGTGAAGTCATGCCCGTTAATTAATATTGGTTATGAAATAAATCGGAGAATTGTAATAGTTATGCAACTGTTAGGTGTTGGAAGGTGAAGATTAAATTTCTTCTGTAACTATGTGGATATTGGCAGTGGCATCGCCGAAGAAACTTACAACAGAATTCGCTCTTACATACAATCTGCCTCGAAAAAGTATTTGATTACACGCGAAAAAGTCGAAAATCCCTCGACGAAAAAATGAGCGGAAAAGATGCGCAAAGTGTTCACAATAAACTAGCGGCAGAAAAAATTGAATTTTTCGTCACTACTGTTACGTTTGCCACGCAACGTGGTCGATTCTCAAACCCATACGGACAAAATATGGGACTGTCCTGTTCTTGAAGACCATCGTGCGGGTAAACGCTGTCTTTTGGAAATTGATAATGTTGCGTTCGCCACTTCATCCAACCAAGTTATTGATGAATTATATTGTAGGGAATAGGTCAATTTAGGCTAGATGTTTGAATTATATAAATATAGAGATGTATATATGTTAAGGATATTGGATTAGATAGCTAAGTAGGTAGTAAGGTTTTTATGGAGAGTGTTCCAGACCGTGCGCGTGTTACATTCCCATGCAACATTGTTGCAGATGCTTGCTTATTCTATTTTCAAGTCTTTCCCCTTTTTGTATGCATTTAGTGCAACTGTAAAAACCACTATGCGATTTGATCTTCAATAAGAAGCTTCTTGCCGGAGCATCACATATAAATGCTTTACATGTTATATTATATTTTACATTATTGCAAATCATTCCATCAGATATCAGATTTGAAAGTTCTGTAACTAATGGAAGCAGATATTCATCACTTTTTGATGGTTTGCAGTAACCTCCATAAATGCCAACTAGTAAAACAATATCACTCTTTTCAACGCTAACTAAAATAGGCCACAGTTGATTTTTTGAGCTTTTTGCAACAGGAAGGCCATCAATATTAAAATATAAAAAAGATTTCTTCCTGAGAACGAATTTTGAGTCAAAAAATCAGTTAAACAATCTTTTAGACCATAGTGGATATACTCTCCAGTTCCCATAACCATTATTGGCTTTTCACGCGGTGTTCTCTTTAAGGTTCGCCCATCTTTTGGCAAATCTTTAACAATTTCCTTCAAAATTGAAAGCAGCTCATTCAAAGCAGAAGACTTAATATTGTGCTTTACACTCCATTGAGCAATTTTGTCAGGAACACTATGCCTTTCGAAAATTTCGGGTAATTGCTCATATCTTATACCTAGCACATTCATTAGTTCATTAGAGTTAGTATGGTTTTTACTTGGATTAGGAACAGGAAGTTTGGCAAGGGGAATTTCAGCCGTTTGCCAAAAGTTTCCGCTGTTTGCAGGTTCAATAATTGCCCTCAAGCAGCTAACTACTTCTTCTGCTTCCCTCTTTACACTCCACAAACTCATCTGAACACAAATTTCTTCAACAATACATTTTTAATTACTAAAATATAACTCACTTTTATTACGACAAAGTCCCTGATTTTCAACCACTTCACTTGATACAACAACAACAACCACAACGTCTAATCTAACCTGCGCGTTCAATGTTAATGAATATCACAAAACTTAAATTTCAGAACATTCTCGACACATGTGCAACAAATGTTACAATTTTCTGAAAATCGAGCATTTCCGATCACAAAAACTCGCAAAATTTTCGCTGTCTTTCACCTATAGTGAATGTTAACATTCGAAAACATTCACTTCAAGGTGAACCTTCGCTTTATGGTTTGCTGGGGTACCTCAACCCATGTACGATCCATTTAGCACGCTATCTAGGCATGCATAGAACCAACTGGTACGCATGTAAGCTCATCCAATTCTTATTGGGTGTCCAATTACAATAGTTGAATGAAAAACTCTGTTTACAAATAGCCAAACGCGGTCAAGTGATTACTGACCTACTAATATCGCCGCCTGGCTATTACCCTGTGCTGTGCACTGATACTAAATCAATTACTCATAGCCCATATCGATAAAATGGGTTGACATATGAGTATTATGAAATATATGGAAAAATATGGGAACCTAATCCCTTTAATTTGGATTGGTTGATTCAAATTTTAAAGTTAGCATTTTTGTTATGTATTTAGAATTAAAATTTACATTGTATTTAAAGTAGGGATAGAATCAGTAAATAGAATATTGTATAAATTAAGAGAACCGAATAAAGAAAAATAAGTCTGTCTAATAGACTCAAAGCAAATTGCTGTTTTACTTAGCAACTGCCTCCTTTCGGCAGAGTTAGACTTTGATTAGACTTTGCCTGATAAATTCGGCAAACTAGACTTCAACTTGGGTGCAGATATGCCTTTTAGTGGCATGAAAGTACACAGAAATATCGACTGCTTGAGTCTCTGCGCCAAATATTTGGCAATCTTCGGAATGCCGGTAGGTAGTTTTCCCTTTTTCAAATAGATGTGAGTTTTTCAATCTCCACGTTCCCCCCTTTACAATGGCATTTCCAAAACACAATAATTGTATCTAAGTACAAAATATTAATTGTGTATCCAGCGGTACGAGTACTCGCTACGGATTCAATTTAGTGTAACAACTATAATTACGATGCGAATCGAATTTCATGAAACGAAATTTGCAACAGTTGTCAACGTTACTGAGGTAACCGACTTCAACCGAGCCGCGTAATTGAAAAAAAAAGGATTTGCCGGGAGTAGCAACCACCCTGGGTAACATCAAAGGAAGACGCTTCCAACAAGCAGCCGATGATCGAATCCAGGATGACATCGATTTTAATCTTAGGGTCAATGTAAGTCAACTGTTAAATTATTTTGATATTTTCTATATTTTTTGTACTATATGTATTGTGATCCATTCTGGTAGTTCACGTTATAGTTAAGTCGCGTAGTCTGAATCAGTGTCCAATTGATATGTGTTTTTGAATTTATTGCGGATCGATTCTCATTTTTGTAGTTCACCTTTTCATTTCTTCCAAATTTGGAATATATTCAAATTTCCCTCAGTACACGGCCAAATAATCAGCATTGGCAGTACTAAATCCCAATTAAGTAATCCCCCACACGCGCTATCTCTCTTGAGAGGTGAGTTCAAGTGATCGAGCGCGAATCGGTTCTCTTCGCATGCTGTCGCCCTCTGATTGGCCGAAAACATTTTGGCATATTACCATATATGGTAATAAACGAAGCAAAAATGCTTCGACGTGTGATCGCGGTGAATTGTGCGTAGGAGAGTTGGGAATGAGTGTTAGCCGCGAACGGTCATACTTTTGTGAGGTTCCGGGCTGCGGAGAGATATAGACCGTTAAATCAGACGATAGGCTGCACCGCAACTGTGGCCGCATAGTGGCGACCGTAGATTAAAATTTTTGGAAACCGGCTAGCTCACCGGGTCGTGGGCTAATCAAAATCACCAAGAAAAACATCAAAAGGACACGTCAATAACCGGACAAAACCCAATCACGCACATGCTGAGGAGGGGAGAACCATGAAAAACTCACTTCATATTATTTTCACTTTTATTATTTCAGGAAACTTTGTTGATCGTAGCGATGTATTCGCAAAACGTTCTTTAAATAATAAAAGTGAAAATAATATGAAGTGAGTTTTTCATGGTTCTCCCCTCCTCAGCATGTGCGTGATTGGGTTTTGTCCGGTTATTGACGTGTCCTTTTGATGTTTTTCTTGGTGATTTTGATTAGGCCACGACCCGGTGAGCTAGCCGGTTTCCAAAAATTTTAATCTACGGTCGCCACTATGCGGCCACAGTTGGTGGGTGCTCCGCACTGGCTCCTCTCGGCAATCACCTTCCATGTTGCGTCCGAAGTGGCGGGGCACATAGAGGATGATTGGCTGGGAGGGAGGTGAGTGAGTTCGGGGCACGCAACAAATTCCGTCAGTATTTCCAGAAAGTAGGGTCGCGATAATTTTTCTCGTCCGGTCGAATTTAAAACAAGTGAAAGTCTCTTATCTGATTGTGCAAGTGAAAGGTCAGAGGGATCTTGTGAAAACGTAGGAATTTTGTGCGCAATAATGGCGGTAAACTTGAGTGATCTGTTCAAATTCATAAACCCATTCGAGGGACGTGCGGAAGACGCATTTAATTTTATAAGGAGTTGCAATCTGGCTATAGATCTGGTGTCGGCAGACCAGAAGCCAGTATAGTTTAAATACATTCAATACATAAATTAAGGCAAGTGATATTATTGAATAAAAAATTCGATAATTGGGAAGAGTTGAAAGCTGAAATAAAGAATGTTTATCAGGAACCACATTCTACATCACAGCTTCATAGGGAGCTGAATGCGATAAAACAAAGTTTTAGAGAGACTGCAGTAAGTTATACTCAGCGTGTTCAGACACTTCATAGGAGAATTTCACAAGCACGAAGTTTAATTGCAAAGTTTGAACACAAAGCTGGAGAAACTGCTTACCTCGTTTTTGTGAATGGACTTAAACTCAGTTTGTGCCAATATGTCATAACTCAAAAACCAAAGTCAGTTAATGAGGCATGTAGAATTGCTCAGGAAAAAGAGCAAAGGCAAAATACGTTCCGGTCAAATATCAACAGAGATTTTTCGAATCGAAACACTTTGTAAAAGATGATTCGTCGTCGATGGTTTCTCAGGTGCCTTGAAGTCCTCGGTGTTGGACGCCGAACACCGGATCTTATACTCTTCGAGGGAGATCCGTGATTTAGCGCTGTATAGGTAAAGCGCACCATTAGCGAGGAAACAGGGTTATACTAGGGTACCTACCGGCAAGTGAATTGCCACATGTCTGGCGCAGGATTCATGATCCAAGCTAGCCTATATTTTTACTACTTTTCTTTAGCGACTGGTTACGCTATAATTGTAGCGCTTCTAAAGCTAAGTTACGGCTCGAGCGTTTTGCCAAACTACGGCAATAATTGATAATTAAAAGAGGCAAAAGTAAGACTATGACTATCTTTTCTTTATTCTACAAATTCCTTTTATGCAATTTTTACATCTTAAAATATAATACCTACTCTAATATTTTTAATTTACTTAATAAATAATCCCTACTCTAAAACTGGAAGAATTGAATATAGTAAATTCATTCTACCAATCAAAATATCGATCAGCATTTTTCCCATATGACCCAATTTGAAATGCAACACTCATAAAGTCCATGAGTAATGACTACTCAAGTTTCTTCACACAGGGTACATGCACTTTGTGTGTTACCATAGTCCCAAGCATGTCGTACATTGCACTTGCCAACGCTAATCGCCGCTTAGTCTGGCACGATCGCGATGGGCTAGTATAAACATTCATTCGTGTGTCTATTTTTAGTGACATCATGAATTGGACTTTCGTATGAGTAGATTATGTGTAATGTAAAACGAGCATTACAAAAATGATCGTAAATTATCCATTTGTATAGTCTACGACTGCTCGTTAACTATTGATTTGTGGGTTTAGTTTATAGTAAAATGCTGATTGATTGTGTTGGTTTCTGTAGATTCATTACAACTTTGCCAAAAGTTAGTTTAGTTACCAAAAAGTTCGAGTGTTACAGTCCTCATATATTTGTGAAAGTTAATGGCGAGTTGATAAAAATGTTGGTAGATACAGACGCGGAATTAAGCCTTATAAGGAAGACTAAAGTATTTGAAGATCAGGTAGACAAAGAAAACAGGGTTAAATTCAATGGTATACATAGTGATAATAGCACAGAAGCTATTGGAAAAGTAAAGTTAGAGGTTGAAATAGGAAATGGAATATTGGAACATTTTAAGCCGTAAATGTTGACATTATAAAAGGCTATGATGGTATTCTAGGTACAGATCTCTTTGAATTAAACAAGGTAAAAATCGATTATGAGACAGAGTCGCTTGAAATTCAACGTTTAGGGTTAAATTAGAGAGTGATGAATTTCACCTAAAAGGCAGGAAAGAAATAAGAAGATACGTTCCGATAATCGGGAAAATTGGGGACGCTGTTTTTATCAACGAAGTTGACATAGATGGTATAAAAATACCTTCGTATGTCACTAAGATTGATGAAACAGGCAGAGGGCAGGTACCTCTATTGAATACGAATGATGAGGATAGAATTTGTACAATTTACGGAATAAAAGGTAAAATATTTTCAGAAGATGTCTTAAAAACATATAATGCGAAAATTGAAATACGGGATAGTCACATGAACAGGGAGGAAAAGAAATCCATATATGAGATACTAGATAAATATAACGAGTTATTTCAAGAGATTGATCCAGTTAATTTGACGCAGGTATCTGAACATACCATAGATTTGATTGAGGGAGCTAAATCGGTTCACGTAAAATTATACCGATATCCAAAGGTCCACGAAGAAGAGGTTAACAAACAGGTTGAAAAATTGTTGAGGGATAACACTATCAAAGAAAGTAATTCACCGTGGAATGCACCCTTGTGGATAGTCCCTAAAAACAGTGACTCTTCTGGGGAAGTGAAGTGGAGAATGGTCGTCGATTACCGGAAGCTTAATAAGATGACTATTGCGGATAATTACCCACTGCCAAATATCTCAGTGATATTAGACCAGTTGGGTACTGCTAAATACTTTTCCATTCTTGATCTTACGTCAGGATTCCATCAGATTCCTGTACGAAGAGAAGATCAAGCGAAAACTGCATTTTCAACCCGATATGGTCATTACGAATATAATCGTATGCCGTTTGGTTTGAGAAATGCTCCGGCTTGCTTTCAAAGGGCAATGAATACAGTATTTAGTGGCTTGCAAGGTACACGATGTTTTGTATACCTTGACGATATACTTGGTTATGGAAGAGATCTTAACTCACCACAATGATAAACTGGAGGATGTTTTGGCTAGGTTAAGGGGTTATACCCAGTTGTAATTTTCAAAAAAAATATTTTTTTGTTGCATTTTCGGAATTTATATTTAACTGATAATATTCCTTGAAAATTTCAAATCGATCCGACAAGTATTTGTCACATATTCGCTTATTCGATATACGAGGTAACGCGTCTCGGACTGTTAGAAAGTAGGCGGCGCACAGACCGGAGTCTGTGTTGTACTTGCTCTTTTCCTTTTTTGTATTCCTAGGTAAAATTGACTTTGTGAATGATCCATTTTATACATGAGAACTAAATCCGGTTTTTCGTGCACGAAGTAACGATACCCTTTTTGAAGCTGAAATGGGAAATTTAACAAGACATGGTGTTCATTTCATATCTTCCGACAAATCTTTTATGCAACCTGCTCGTACGCCATCACATTCACCTATGTTGAGATCTCCATGTTCTACTCCAAGTTATGACTCTCCTTTCATGAGGCCTTCTGCTTTCGACGGGCTACATAATTTATATCGAACATACATTGAACAATCACCGTTAGCTGAAACTTCAACACATGCTTATAGCCGCGTAAACACTCAACCTCAAACTGAAATATCTACAGCTGAAGAATATGTATCTACATTTTCCTGTTTCTGAATTTTAAGGACATACCCACATACGTTTTAAGGGCACATTACTTTATGATCATTGTGTTTTTATTTCGATACACTATAGTTGCAAAACGAACGAATAAAAAATTGATTTAAGTTATATTTGTGTATATTAAATATTTTGATATTTTCACCTGTATATTTTCCTTTAAAGCTTGAATTATAGATTCGCATGTTTGCATAATGATTCTCTCCAAAGTTTGAGGCGCAATAGCACAAGTAAACTTTAAGCCTTCTAGGTCCATGCCAGAAGCTAGGTACCTCAATGTGATAGAAAGCCTTTGACTTGCCGGAATCGCTCGACGCATCACAGTATCATGCTTTTCAATATTTGGTCTAATTAGCTCCAATAAATAGTTAAAAGCTGCTTCATCCATTCGAAGGAAATTTTTATAATCCTCTGGCTCTGTGACTCGTCCTTTTGTCAAGCAATCTTATGAGATAAACAGACGATTTATATTGGTGATGAGAATTCTCGGTCTAGGATTGAGAGGTGCAGCTAAATTCTGTGGATTGATGGACATGCCAGCTTGCTTGGCGCAAAGTACCTATGACTTGATAGTTACAAATATATACTCTTGTGTGAAAGTAGCCACCGATAAAATTCTCGAAAAAGCTTGTGCTGAAGAAAAAGATGCGACTGCTGAAAATCAAGGTGATGAAAATTGTGAAGAATTAACAGTATCTGGCGATGGACCCTGGAAAAAGCGAGGATACACTTCTTTATATGGAGTAACATCATTGATTGGGTATTATACGGGGAAAGTTATCGATATTGTTATAAGAAGTTCGTACTGCAAACAATGCGAACGTTGGAAAAATAAAACGAAGACTCAAGAGTACAAAGATTGGCTACCAGGTCATCAAGATAATTGTTCTGCAAATCATAACGGCTCTTCCGGAAAAATGGAAGTCGATGCAGTCGTTGAAATGTTCAGGCGTTCAATGAGTAAATTTGCCATTCGGTATAAAAATTACACCGGTGATGACGACTCCAAAACATACTCTGGAATTTTGAAAGCTGAGCCTTACGGTGATATTGAAGTGGTCAAAAAAGAATGTGTTGGACATGTCTAAAAGAAAATGGGTTCACGACTCCGCGAGTGTGTAAATAAAACTACTCAAACTGTCGATAAAGGTAGGGTAAAGTAGGGTGGTATGGCACAGCGGGGGATATGGTGAGCTCTCAAGTTCTTCCACATGCAACCCAAATATAAACCAAAATCTGCCGGGGTTTTGTTCAGTCAGTCTAACCGTGTTGATGGCTGAAGATCACGTCGCACTGTGTATGAGAGTTTTTTTTCTAGTGGGCAAAGAACGAAAATTATCCAGAATTTTTGTCTGTGAATTTCTCAGTATTTGAGTTTAGGTTGTGCACTTGGGTAAGTGTTTGATGAATGCATGTGATTTATATACCGAAATGAAGGGTATATAGCACATATTAGTTTAATATGTGAAAGAAAAAGTTAGGAAGCACGTACAAGCATTTACAGTAAGCAGTTAGAGGAACGCATGTGGTACACTTTTAAATGGGTGATATGGTACGTCCCATATCACCCGTGTTTGCTTATAAATGGATAGGTTCCGCACTTTCTTTTGCAGTTTATGTGAGTATGTACATATTTAACTTACTGTCTTACTTAAACTTCATTAGTTATTGCGGAGATATGCCAACAATTTATAACAGAAAACCGGGGTCAGGGGTTAGAGCTCCCTGGACTGAAGCTCAACAGATGTCTGCATTAGAAGATATTAGAAATAATACTCTTTCAGCCAACAAAGCCTCTCAAGCCAATCCAATATTCCCGGGCCGACATTGAAGAGGCATCTGAAAGCAGGAAATAATAAAAAGCCTTCATTGGGATCACCTTCTTATCTCGGTGAAGAGAATGAGAAAAACATAGTAAAACATATAAAAGATTTGCAAGCCCACGGTTTTGCACCTACAAAGAAAGAAGTTTGTCGCATGGCTTACGGGCTGGCTGTTCGATTTAATCTACCACATAAATTTAATAATGACAGGAAGCATGCTGGGGCAGGGTGGTTTACGCTGTTCATGAATCGTCATACAAATTTGTCTGTCAGAAAATCAGAGGGTGTTTCACAGTCCCGCGCTGAGGGTATGAGCCCGGATGAAGTAAAAAACTATTTCTAATTGTTGGAAAAAACTCTGGCAGAGATAGAGTTGATAAATAAACCTGGACACATATACAATATGGATGAGACTGGTTGTCAGCTAAACAATTGTCCCGGTCTTGTCATTGCCGAAAAAGGGTTTAGGAATGTAGCGTCCATTATGTCTGGGGAAAAGGGAGAAACAATAACAGAAATAGCATGCTGCAATGCTGAGGGAAACTTTTTACCAAAAGCATGTGTGTTTAAAGGTAAATTTAGTGTTACTGTGTGTTTCTATAGGTATTCTATTTTATTTATTTTTAAAAGGAAAGAACATAAAAGCAGAATTTGCGGATGGAATGCCTCAATCAACTCATGCAAGGTATGTGGCCTGCGAAATATTAAAAAATAATTCGGTGCCACATCATCCACATCAGTATGCCATATCACCCTCGCTCAAGGGTGATATGGCGTTTTGCACCAAAGTTTTATTTTATGTATAATTTTTTTTTTATCGAAAATATGGAAAATTTTCGGTGCATGCATTATATGATACATATGTAGTATAATTTACCGTCAACTTCGAGAGGTGCAACTAATAGTACTGAAATTGAAGTAACAAAAGCATCGAACAAGACTTCTGATTGTAACAAAGCAAGACATCGTTATACGTTTATTTCCTATATTGAGGCAATGGTTAAAAAAAAGTGAAAATGATAACCAAACTTTCTGTACTGTGTGCAATCATAACATGATTGCATACAAAATAGACATTATTCGACACGGCAAGTCTAAAAAGCATATTGCAAACCTTAATAAAGTAAAAGGCTCTCAAACGATTCCAAAAATGATTAAATTCGCAACAAAAGATGTTGAAGCAGTTAGACGAGCTGAAATAAAATTGGCGGAATTGCTTGCAACAAATAGCTTATCAATCCTTCTAATGGATACTCTTTCACCCCTTTGCTCAAATATATTCCCTGACTCAGAAGTCGCTAAAAAAATTCAAGTAAAAGAACAAAGTCAACTGCAGTAATGAAAAACTTGCTTGGAAATTACTTTGCTAATAAGTCATATGATAAAATAAAGGGTGAATGGAAATTTTTCTCCATGATATTAGATGAAACTACACTGAGAAAAAAAGTGCGCTTTGAATTCAAAAGTGGACATATTTAAGTTTAAAGTTGCTGGATTTCAAAGTGTTATCGTTACGAAGTTCAAAATTAAACACGATACAATTCGATTTAAATGCGTTTACACTTGTTTTAAAAGTTTCGTTCTTGTCTTCAAACATTTTCTTTACAATTTAATAGTAAATCGTTTTAAATTAAGAAAAAATTTAATATTAAAATCTAATCCATTAAAAGTAAAAGTAAAAACTTAAGTTCTAGAGTGTTCAAGTTAAAAGCAAAGTCAACACTTTAGCTTTTTTAGAATACACTTTAAATTTGAAAGTGTTACATTTAAAAATAAAAGCGGCAATATTTGATTCCAATGCTTGCATTTTAAAATCAAAAATAAACACTTTACAAATGTACGCATAACGCAATTCTTACAACTGTTTCACTTTAATCGCGGCGGTGACATTTATGCAGAACATTCTAGTGATTGGTAGGTAGGCACCCAGAAATTTATCTACGTCTACATTTTTGGGTAACTTAAAGTGATTAGTGCGGTGAAAGTGATGAAATGATAAGTGTTTGAACGAAATGATTGAAGTAGGCGAATTAAACAATCTTTTAGGCACCGGTGGAATAGCATCGGATACGACAAGTGATATCGCATACGTGGTTGCAGAACATGATGATGTGAAACTACTGAAACTGTTAAAGGATTTTCATCTACAGATAATTTATGCTGAGTTGAAAAGTAAGTCAATAATTATATCCTATTGAAATCAATTTCGTCCGTTTGTTCGACTAAAAATAAGAAATTACATATATGTTGAAAAAATATTATTCAGTTTTATAAGGAGAATTCATATTTTACAAATAAACAGCGAGAGGAGCTCATACAACTGATTTTGGAGGATGCCATCAGTAGAGGTGCAAAGTTTAAACCAAAAAGCTTTGCTTACATAGTCGAGCAAATAATAGCTTATTTCCCCAATGAAAAGGATAGTGTAGTGTATTCCCAGTTCCAAACCTGGAGCTAGCCAATACACAACTATGTCCCAAACGAGCTTTTGTGACGTCATACTCAAACTTTTGTGATGTCCTACAAAAATTTCAGTAATCTCTCTAATAATCACATTCTCGAACCCGCAAAAGTACCGTGAGAAACTTTTAGTAGAGCATTGAGCCCAGAGTAAGCAAATGTGCAATTGGGTCATTGCAAGCAAGCAATATTACAAGCAACAAATTCCGTGGGAACGATTGGTTATGGTAAGTAGATTTAAAACTAGAGTAAGAATTTTATAGAATAAGCAAATTCAATGCACAGTAATTTTTGTAAATAAAAGGAAGGAACGAGTCTAGCACAAGACAGAATTGTTCCATAGCCAGACGAAGTTGCTTGTTTTAATCAGCAACCCTTGCCTTCATATCGGCAAAGTGTTTGGAACATTTAAGCAAAGTCTGCCTTGGAAAGTTCGGCAGATTATAAGTTGCCTTAAATTTCCGCAACTACGTTTAGTAGAAATATCGGCCGCCTGTTCTTTTGAACTGCGCCAAACATGTGGCAATCTTCGGAATGCCGGTAGGTCCTTCTCGCATATATATTGTCATCAAAAATCTGAGTATAACTTCTTTCTAGTGAGAAGAAGTTTATAACTTTAGAGGAGTATAAAAGAAGACGCTCTTCACTTGGCCTGCACGATGAGACAACAGTAATCTCATCGCATACTCTACACACGTTACATACATTACATGGCGTTCCAGCTTCTTTACAATAGCTATGTAAGTTTTCGGAAATTGAATATGCTCACTTTGTATGATTTTATTTTAAATTTATCTAGAGTTATTATTATATACCTCGCCAACTAAAAAAGAATCCTAGCGGAAACTTTACGCTAAATATTTTAATTTAAAAACTAAAGCCCGAAAGCTGCCCAACTCTATAGAAGCATCTTCTGTTCGAAAAGAGCCTGAGGTAATCAACACATCAAATATTATCGATGTCGAAATCGACGAAACTATTGCGCAGTCAATAAAAGCGACACTAAGAAGGGATAACAGTAATTAGGAAGAAATTATTGACAAATGGCAGAAAACATTTAGTCTACGCCAGAAAGATTTAAAGTGTCTATCTAGTTCTGATTTTTTAGAAAACTAGCCAAAATTTAAGGATTCTAGAGCGCCCCCCCCCCCCCTTTATAATTATTTTGCCTTTCTTTTCAAGATTTCTCTCGATTTCGACATAATATATCATGGAAAGGGTTGTCGTCTTAATGCAAAGTAGGATTGCTTCAAAAGCAAAATAATAAAATATTACGAAGCGGAAATAAGAAACCCTCAATCGAAACATTTACTCTTACTAGCAAAGAGAGTAAACAAAATTGATAAGTTCAAATTTTTAAAATTTGCTTCATGTTTGAGAAGACTGTAAAAATATATTTTCTTAGACTCTGAGGACTACATATTAGCGGTGTTGTTAAACTCAGTTCTTCTACCATCAGCACGATTCAAAAACTCTGAAGGAGGCAAAATAAAGAAAGTTTCCATACAGGATGCTAATGAAAGTTTTGTCGTGCGACTTTCATCTAGCAACGACTATACAGGGAAGGTTCAAGAATTAGTCGGTAAATACTATGAAATCCGTTTGACACTGCAACCGTTCATTATTGCTGAGGGTAGCGCTGCTGATAGTATTCAATCATTTTACGTTTATTTAGATAAGTATATTTATAATTTAATTCCTTCATTGAAAGCTTAGACATTTGTTTCAAAAAATTTCAAGTTTTTAATTTAAAATATCCAAAAATTTGTGAAGTTCCTTGGATTTTCATACAGAAATATTTTTACGAAATCGATACTCCTTTTGATGTGAAAAACTCAAATCTCACTTCCTTGTTAACTTACATGCAAACATAATAATTTTCTGTTTCGCTTAAAATGTTTATGTACATATGTTTTAAGTGTTCAAAAACATATTCAACAATTGACTTTCTCGTTAAACATTTCAAATTTGAGCATGTATTGTTTCAGAAAAATGTTCTTCAATGTATGCAAAATAATTGCAGGCAATTGTTTTCTAGTTTTTCACTATTAAAAAGACACTTATTGACTCAAAAGGAGAATGAGAAAAAAACAGTTGACAATGTTCATGTTTCACAAACAGTGTGAGACTTGCCAAAAACATTTAATTTTATTTTAGTGGATATACATATATACTATAACTATATAACTAACTTAGCTATAACTTGACTCAGCAGTAAGATATTTTGGTTGAGGAAGTGAAATGCCATCGAGACGTGATGCTGATAACATTCATTTAATCATATTCCGAATTCAAATTTTATGAGATTTGCTTTACTTTGTTTTCCTTTAATTTAATTACTTGCATGACTCTGATAGTTCAAATAATCTTCTTGAGTATTTTTCAGAATATCATAATGTGAGAATGTATTTTTTAATGGTATTATCAGTAGTGAATACAATTCTAAATTTTAAAAGGTTGGATACAAAATATTTATTGGCTTGTAGGTTTCTGTTAAAACCATTCTGTATATAAGGTTTCGTAATCTTGGTGATGCAAATTACAATTTTGTCGTAAATACCTTTCGATCACACATTATTTGAGTTCCAAAGATTAATACATCACCTTCGATCCGGAGAAAAAGAAAATCACACCTTCTGATTTAACCATCTTCAGAACTTAACATTTCAGGACTTGAAAGATTGCGAGAAAAATTGTGTGTGGCGTTCAGTATTCTGTGCTATAATGATAACTTTGAAATTAAAAGTGAAAAATTTAAACTTGAATATGACCGACGCTAAAATTATGATTAAACGTGCTAACTATAAATTTAAATAAGAACACTTTTAAATTGAAAAGGAACCATTTTAAGCTGTAATTATAAGCGAATATTTTGAAATTAAAAGTTACAGCTTTCAAATCTAAAGTGTCGTGTTTGAAACACTAAATTAAAAGTTTCCGTTTTCAAATTAACAACTTTCAAATACGGTTGACTATCATATTTGAACACTTTTAATTTCAAAATGTTTTCTATGGGAGTTTAAAGTGTTTTTCTCTCAGTGTACGGACCGAAGCACGACAAAACAATGTGCATTCTCAATCATATATTTTGATGACTGCTTATCTATGGTGAATATCAGATTTTTTGACATGAAAGAAATTAGTTAGATCTGTTAACACTTTAAAGAACACCATGAGCGAAAAGAATATCCCTTTACAAAACACCGATACACCAAATGTCCAAAGGACAGCATAAATCGGTGTTTTCATTACTAAAGAAAGAACTGCCTCATATAGTGTGCATTAAATGCGCCTGTCATATGATTCATTTAGCTGCATTCAAAGCTTGTTTGAAACTTCCACGGTCTATTGAAGACCTAGCGAGAAATCTTGGCTCACATTTTAATCGCAGTTACCTAAGACAGGAAAAATTTAAAGAATTTCAAGAATTCTTTAATGTAGAAATACATAAAATACTTTCTTCGTCTATCACGCGCTGGCTATCGCAAAAAGTATGCGTCGATAGGATTCTCGAACAGTATGAAGCTTTACGTTTATACTTGAGACTTGAAATATTTGAAGACCCATCTAAGACGACGGAAAGTATGTTACGATCTATGGATAAGGCTCGTATATGTCCTGCTTTTCGCAGGATAGTCGTTTTTTCGACCCAAAACCTGCGAAATTTTCGATCCTGCGTTTACGCCCAAAAACCTGTAACACTCCTGTAATACTCCTGTTTTTAATTGTAACTTATAATAATTATAATTATATAAATTTAACGGCAATTTCATGTACCGAAAATTCAAATTTTATCATTAGAAGAAACAGCGGGAATGAACTATTTTGTTAACGCTGGCAACACGAGGCGAAATTGCGAAATTGCGAAATGTCAATTACATACACACTTAATCTCTCACACATTATATGAACGCTTCATTTGTGCCGCGTCATTTGTTTTCTGCGCAGCAGTCTTCGTTTTTTGTCTGCTTTTGTGCGTTTATCTTTTTGTGCGAAAATACGAAAATGTCGCCGAAAACAGTTGAAGGCAAATGTGTTTTCACTGAAAAACTAAAATCTGCGTATCCGTTTCTCGAAACGACGAAAAACGATAGTGCTGTTTTCTGCAAAAAAGTGCAAGTCGGAGT
Source organism: Oxycera nigricornis (assembly GCA_963942545.1). NCBI lineage: Eukaryota > Metazoa > Arthropoda > Insecta > Diptera > Stratiomyidae > Oxycera > Oxycera nigricornis. The sequence continues at coordinate 85,120,685 of OZ012663.1, forward strand.
TTTCGATCGCATCAGGTGGCAAATCGGACATTGCACGACATTTGAAAACCAGCAAACATCTCTCCGCTTTGAAGGCAGCGTCCACAAGCCAAAAGATCGATTCGTTCTTTCCGTCGACTTTTGATGCCAAAATCGCAGCGATCGAAGGCACTTGGACATATCATGTGGTGGATTCTAACCACAGTTTCAAATCATCCGATTGTGCGTCAAAAATTTTCCGAACGTGCTTCAAAATGAAATCGTTTACGTGCTCACAGAAGAAGTGTCAAGCCATTATTGTCAGCGTGTTTGCTCCAAAGGTCACAAAAATGCTCGAGAAAGATTTAAATGAATGCGGCTATGTGTCCATCTACAAAGATGCATCGAATCACGGGAGCGTGAAAATATTCCCGGTACTTGTTCGCTATTTTATTCCGACCATTGGCGTTCAAGTAAAAAAAATTCAATTATTTCGCCAGCCGATGCTCTTGAATACATCGACAAATGGACAGCTCCGACGAAGCAATTGGAATTGTTCTCATGGGCCACACTGCGTAAAGCACCAGCATGGAAAGATGTCGGGGCAGTATTGATGGATTTGTGCAAGCACAAATTGTACGACATGGAAAATGCACCGCAATTGTACACCGAGTACACCTATGTGAAGAATTATTGTGGGCAGGAAAAACTGGAGCAGTGGAGAACCGATAAGGTTCCAGTCGCAATGCGATGGGTGGAGATATTCAAACATCTGGCGAATGAAGACTGCAACTATAAACAAATTGCAAATATCGCCGAATACATTCTCTGTTTGCCTGGATCCACCGCATCCGTTGAGAGAGTTTTCGCTGGCATGAACAAAACTCGGACGGACGACAAATCCCGATTGGAAGTGGAAACTGTCAAAGCCATTTTAACGGTGAAAGTCAATTTGAAAATGACGTGTCTGCAGTTTTATGATTTCATAAAAAGTAAACCTGTTATGCTCCGACAAATTTCATCCAAAGAGAAATACACTGTGAGCACCGAAGCTGGGATCGAGCAAATTGAAGACGACTCAGATGTCGAAGTCGACGAAGGAAATGATTCCGAATAAAGAACAACAAACTGATTCATTCATTTTTCGTGTATTTACATTTTTTCATTAATAAAAATGTATCCTGCTTCTATCTTGTTTTTCGAGAGAAAAAAATCCTGTAAAAGACCGAATTGTCGCAGAATTATCCTGTTTTTCAGCGAAAATGAGATACGAGCCTTATCTATGGAAGTTCAATTCACTAAGGTGTATTTGGAATTTTTCTCCTATACTCTTGGTACATTAAATGAGTTCAATAAGATGTTTCAAGCTGAGACTCCTCTATTGCATAAAGTAAAACCTGAAGTAGAGCAAATGCTGAAGCAATTATGCAGCAATTTCTTAAAAATAAGTGCTATAAAAAATGAAAGCATTCTTAACGTAGATCACAAGCATACTGACTTGCATATAAATCTTAATGATATAAGTTAGCCACGCGCATCCGGCCAAACACGCGAAATCAGAAAAGAAAAACGACATCACAACGAGAAAATGCAATCTGCTGATGCAGCGAATTAGGTTAAGAAAAATTAATTTTTTGGTATTGTAGTCAGTCGAGAATTAGAACTTTACAAATAAAGACGAAAAAAATCTGATCTAAATTATTTGGTATTATTTGGCATTTTGTTTTGTCGCTAACAAAAATTTAACTTATATACCTAGGGGTATCAGCTCAATCAAGTATAGAAGAGATTAAGTCAGCAACAAAAGAGGATGCAGAAGTCAGCACGCTTTTACAAAATTGCTTAGCCTTCTACATAGAGGTCGTTACGCAAATAAAAACCCGTTTTGATTTTTCCGATCAAGTCTTCAAAATAATACAAATTATTGACCCGGAAGAAGCGCAGTCTTTCAAAATTCAGACATTTCCGTTTCTAAAATTGGATTTTTAAATGCTCGACAACGAATGGAGAAAACATGCTTTACTAGATCATGGATCTTGTGGCTTGGATCAAAATTTAAATGCAGAGATATATTGGAAAAAAGTTTTTGATTTGAAAACAACCTCAAATTATTCAGTTTTTCCAAATCTAGAAAAAGTCGTAAAGATGCTATTAATTTTACATTTTTCTAATGCCGCAGTTGAGCGCATATTTAGTTATTTAAATATTTGTAAAACTGAGAATCGAAATAAACTAAATACACACACGATTCGTTCGATTTTACATACTAAAGAAGGAATTGAGGACGAAGGTGAAATTCTTTCTTTTGAGCCACCAAACTCAATGATGAACTCCAGCATTTGGTAAAAATAAGTGGCTATTATAATATTTTGTTGTTCGTTTTGCTTTGTTTTTCTCAATTTATACAGAACTGTTTTTTAATTAATGTAATAAAGAATTTACTTATTTTTTATTGTTTATTAGGAATTTACTTATTTTTTATTATCTGGGGAATTTTGTTTGCTTGGTGTATATTTTCCGGGACATATACAGATCCCTAGACAATAGAATTATGGGAAACAGATGCGACTGCATGGTATACCATGGACAAGTGTCTATTTATCATGTACGACCGTTAAAAAGCAATGCTAAACAGATGTGACCGTTGAGATGTTAGGGACCACACAACGAAAAGGATAGCTGGTCAGGACACACGCTTGACTCGAGTCGCGATCGTCGCAGAGCCGACTCCGAAGTCGCCTTTTATACGCCTATAATATTGAACAGTGACGTGCACTCATAGTAAGCAATTCCAAACTTGACCAAATTGTAACATAAGCACAAAACAGTATAATTTTCCTTTAAGCAATGAATAATATAATTAAAATCGAGAAAACGATCATATATTCAGATGTAGATTTAGTTCTTTGATATCCTATCATTTCACGTACATCAGATATGGGCTTTTATTTTTCAACGAAAGCACGATCAAGCTTTTCGGTATTCATCCATATGCATATACATTTTTTGTTGCGTCAACATTTGGATTCCATACCATATGTACCTTGGAATTGCTCCGTACACTCGTAAAAGTTTTTTTTTAGATGCGATTTGTATGGGTGTTAACACCATAATCGGAATCAATTGCTGGCAATGCTATGCCAAACGTCATTCGACGACAACGCCATGACAGTCAGTCGGAAGTCAGACAGAAGAGTCAACTGACGTGTTTTCGGAAAAATTCAGACGTGAGCCAGGGCAGTCAGCCATAGTTCTTGTAATCAAATGTGTGCCGCCATCTTGGCTAATAATGATCGTTAAAGCACTTTCGTGGTTTTACTTTATCATTGGTGCCGACGACAATGGGGCAAGTCAAGCAGAGCTCGGGCTGCTTCAATGAAGGAGAAGAGGAACGGAACCTAGGGTGTAAAACCCTATACGTGGGATGGTATGAGATTTTGGGGAGGCGAAACGTCAAATAGTTGCAGGCAAAACTTCATAGTGACAAATTCGTACGTAAACAATCGCAAAGATCGCAAACAAATTATGTAGTGACGGAAAATAAAGCTTGTCTGCCCCTTCGTAGAACATGTAATAAAGTGCTCATTGTTTAGAGAAGCTCGTGACACTACTGCGAAGTGATAAAACATACAAAAACTAAGTGAACGTACTTTTGAGCTGTTGAATTTAGTCATGAAGTGTGTCGTTCGAGACTGCAAAAGCAAGTCGCGTGCTCGCAATTTGGGAGTTCATATCATACGTACCTTGAATATCAATTACTTTCTTAGTATGTGAGTAGCGTGTAAGGCGTAACTAATGAAAAATTCAAGATTTTCAAAAAACAGGTATTTGACATCTCGTCTGATGTTAGTTGATGATGAAGGTCAGTGGCGTGTCTGGAAAAAATACTTTGGGGCAATTATAGGATATACATTATTATAATTGCACATTATAATTATACTTATGCAGTCACTAATAACGAATTCAATTTATATTTACTTGTAGTTTCCCATCGGACGAACACATGAGAATGTTGTAATTGCGAGCGATTGGCCAATCGGATCTAGCCATTATGAAGAATTTTTGTGTGTGCTCTCATCATTTTGATGACAAACATAAAATCAGATTGGGGGAAAAGACGTTCCTCCATCCTTTAGCAGTTCCAATGGTGAAATTGGTAAAACTCAAAATGTATTATAATCAACACTGTATTTCCTCAGAACCCCGAAAAAGTCACAGTCAGCAAAGCAACATCTGATGCTTTTGATAGCGATCCCTATACAACAGAATTATGGGAAACAGATGCAACTGCATGGTATACCATGGACAAGTGTCTATTTATCATGTGAGACCGTTAAAAAGCAATGCTAAACAGATGTGACCATTGAGATGTTAGGGACCACACAACGAAAAGGATAGTTGGTCAGGACACACGCTTGACTCGAGTCGCGAACGTTGCAGAGCCCACTCCAAAGTCGCCTTTTATACGCCTGTAATATTGAATAGTAATAAAGACTTGTTAAAAAACGGACTTATTATTTACTCGGCACCTGTCTCCCCACAGTATAAAAGCAAAAAACCGCACCTCGCAAGCTCTCTCTATTTTTCGATTGTGATACCTGCGCGAAGCGTGACTCCTGAATTGGGAGAAGTAATAAGAATAAGCGGAACGGAATGCGAATTCGCGTAGATAAGTTTCAAAGCAATAGTGTGTGGATCGCATAGTGATCCGAATCGAGGTGACAGGACTAGCAGCGAAACGTCGCCACAAGCTCGCTCATAGGAGTCAGCAACGAGCCGTTGCCGTCAGCTCCAGTTCGAGGAAGCGTCGCCGCATCGCGGAGGAGGCCTCCGGCGCGGCGCAGCGCAGGTTAGAGTAGCAAGTGTTGGTTAATAATAATAATAAAAAAAAATCGTGTTGTCGGTTAATAATTTCGTATTTTTAATTAATAAAAAAAACAAATTTCGTGGAAATCTCGGTGAGCCGGATTCTCGTCCGACGGCTCAAGAGGCCCATTGGGGTGGACGAGTGGCGCCCACGACCCGTCTCCAACGGGATGACCGGCACCCGAAGGCCTTGACCGAGCAATCCGAACCCAACTTAGGTCCTTCCCCGAAAGGTAGCGGTGACAAGTTACAAAACTCAACAAATCGACTAATCGGATCTAGAATTCAGTTGACCGACATTCAACATAAAAATTTGGTGACCCTGACATGATTCATTCAAAGTCAATTCCAACATGGAAGAACAGCGCGTCAAGTTGAATGATCTGACGCTAGAGTAAGAGCTTACAGGGTAGGAAATTGAACGCCTGATCTCGAACTACAAAAAGGATCCTTCATCACGCAAAACAAAGGACTACCTAACGGTTCTATCTATGCTGGACGATCTTCTTTGGGAGGAATGAAGAGCTGGCAGACCTGGCCCAGGACTTCGCAGAACATCCATATTACACGAAACAGCCGTACAAAACAATTATGAAAAGTGTCAAGCTCATATAAATCGCTTGACTTCAGGCTCGGCCTTACATGAGGAGGAGACAACACAAGCAGAACAAATACTAAAACAAGAAGGATCGGTCCACGTAGAAGAGGCTTAAACTTTAATAAGGCAGCAAGGATCAATAGTTCGCCCAGTTCAGCACATCTTCAACGGTTTGGATGCCGTTGAAGGTGCACAGCCCAAGCATTTTACCAGCTCAAATTTGCAATTATCAATCGCCATTGGGCGGACTTACAGCAAGGGCACATGAAGATCATCCACTGCTCAAATGATCCTTTGACATTTGGATACGACGAATCGCAGCACTTTGAGTTGATCGATCAAATACAAAACGCCTTGGTATTTCTGACGCAGTGTCTAGAAACGCTACAAGTAAATTCTTTCTCCAACGTCAAGGCACACCCGACGATCAATCTGCCAAATGTAACGATCCCTACTTTCGAAGGCAACCACGGTCAATGGTAATCATTTTACGATTTCTTTCAACAGATGGTGCACAATCAACCCTTGGGAAATGCGCAAAAACTTTGGCATTCGAAGGTTAATCTCAAAGGTGAAGCAGAAAGACTCATTCGACATCTGTCTATTACCAATGAGAATTATGAAGTCGCCTCGGGGATTCTGACTAAACGATACAGCAACAAGCGGTTGACATTGCTCGACAAATTGACACAGCAGCCGACAATCACAGCAGAATCGTCCACTTCACTGAAAAAACTGCATGACGACAGCAGCGAATGCATTCTAGGGCTCCAAAAGCTCAACATTGCGGTAGAAAAATGGGACCCTCTGCTGCTGCACATTCTGTTGAAAAAACTCTACAACATAACACATACTTTGTACGAGCAATCTTTAACCTCACCACGAGAGTTACAGACCAATCAGGAGTTTCTAACTTTTCTTGAACGACGATTCCATTCATTGGAGGCTGTAGGCAAGGAAAAGCGGACTCGTTTTCAAGGCAAATATGTCAGCGATCATTCAAGATCGTTTGTATCTGCAAAAGGTGGCGCAGCAGAAATATGTATAAATTGTGGTGGTCATCATCCAATATACTTCTGCGATGGCTTGCTTCGATTATCGAGATGATAGAGAGTTAACAAAGTCAAGGAACTCAACTTGTGCTTGAACTGTCTACGTGTCCCTCACATCAAAGTATCCAGTGCAGTGCAAGTACTTGTCCAAAGTGTAATAAGCAACACAACACTCTTTTGCACATCGACAATGCAATCAGCAAGACGACTTCTCCCTCAAACAAAACCACCGCAGTCAAATCGGTGGCACTACCCACTGGAACAACAATGTCCAATAATTTCCTGGTCATATTGGGAACCGCTTGCAATAATATCAACAATCAAGCAAACAAAATGATAGAGATGAGAGCAATACTTGATAGCGGCTCGCAAGTTAACATTTTAACTGAAGCTGCACTGAAAAAATAGAACTAAGCATAAAATATTTCAATAATTCAATAATTCAAGGACTGGGCGGCATATCACACAAAACAATGCAAGCGGTAGAACTCTCAATCCAATCAAGATTGACCGCATTTAACAGACGATTGGATGCCGTGGTGCTGCCACAAATCACGTCATCCCAACCTTCACAAAACATTAATATCAGCACTTAAATTTGATAGATGTGATACACAAAGCAACTAAACAGGTTTTTGAAACATGTATAAAAAAAATGCGAGTTCGGATGAAGAAAAAATATGAGCGAAAGGGCGGAAAACGAGCGAAGCTTACTTACAGTCCCGTTTTGAACGGGACTGTCCCTTTTTACAATTATGAGTCCCGGAGTCCCCGAAATGAACTATGGGACGCAAAATTGTTTCGTTTTCAGAAACCGCGCGAAAATTTGAGTAGCAGACGGCCGAAAATCGCCCCGCCCGCAGCCGCGATGTGACGCCGGCACCGGTGTGCGAGAGAATAACCGTGACGTCGTCGACGCAACGATAGTCGAGAGTGGCCAAGACGTCATATCGCTCGTGTTTTGTTGAATTATTGACTATTGTTTGACAAACTTTTCATTCGCCCACTTCCCGCTATTTGTTTTGTTTTTGTTTGATGCTCGTGTAGTAAATAATTAAATTTCTTTTGTTTTGGAATCACAAGTTAAAATGCCGAAACGCAAGTGTACCTTCAATGTTAGCTTACAAGCAAAATATCCGTTCATATCAAGCAAATAAATACTCCATCAGATGTCAGATGTGAAAAGTGCCGTACATAATTAACGGGCCTATTACGACACTCGATTCCAGTAAAAGTCGAACGGGTCTCGAGCGTTTAGGTATCACGACACTCGAATGAGTGAGTGAAAGTCGAATATTTTTGTAACAAATGTGAGTGAGAACGTATGGCCTATTATGACTCTCGAATGTGACAAACTTCAGTCGAGACAACGTCAAAATTAGTCAAGCAGTACATTACAAGTGAGAAGCAATGGACGCGAACCAAAAAAAGAGGTAAGAAGCGTGGAAATTAATCAATTTGTAAATACGTTAATGACATTTTCCCCCAAATAGTGTCAAAAAGACCAATGTACCAAGTCGTTGCAAATGAAATCGGAATTATGCAATAGATGCCAATAGCTTTAAACTCTTGTGGCAACTTGTGGCATCTAGCTGTGGAAGTCTTGCACACGGAATAGTGCACTCGGGACATTTCAAAATTGCCCATCGTAGCCATTTTTGTAAGCTGCAGTTTTTACTTGTGATCTCCTCACTCTTTTAGCGAACGTCGACGCGACCGGACACACGTCCATAGTATTGGGAATTATTGTTAATTATTATATATTAAATAGACTTTAAAAATATACAACGCAAAGCCACTTCGGAGTTTAATTAAAAATAGAAAGTTTCTACATTGGTGACTCCGACGTGATCGTGAAGTGTATTTTTTTCGTGGTGATCTGGCATAGACGCCATTAAGAGCAAGAGACGCCGCCACGAACCGAATGACGCAATTTTGGCGCAGTTAGTTTTTCTGTTCCGTGTTGATCGTTTTCAACATGTCTTCGCCACCGGAGACCCCCGCAAAGAGCGAAAAGCCCAGCCGCGATCCGAAATTCATATGCATTCGATGAATCGGTTGGCGATACATCCGTTTTTAAAGGATAATCCGACAGTTTGGTTCATGCAAGTTGAAATTGCACTTGAACTCGCGCAAGTTACGTATTCACATTTGATGAGTAACAAAAAAAATGTTTTAAGTTTCCTATCACTTTGGAAACTATTTGAATCAGAGACACTTTGTATTTATTTAAAAACTTTTATTCTTTCACTTTTGAAACAAGTACTCAGATCTGTGCTGGTCCGAATTCAAACTTAAACTCTTTCTTAAGATCTATTGATCAGCCCTTTTATATCTGATTCTTATCTCTATTTTCTCATGATTTAGGATGCTTGCATCTGTTAGTATGTTATGACTGAATTTGCGGATGCAATTCTGCAGTTGAGATAAGAAGTTTATTTTTGGACTTCTTGTGTGGTATTATCGAATGATAGGATGGTAAGTTGAGATAAGAAGTGCATTATTGGACTTTTTGTATGGTATTATTGAATGTGAAAAATTTAAATTAAGATAAGAAGTTTGTTATTGGACTTCTTGTGTGGTCTTGTGTGGTCTTGTTAAATGATAGGATAGTTGTAATGTCTTTGTCGAGGCGTTTTGTGGATGTAGGTATAATAGGAGTATGTGTAACTCGCACATAGTCAGCTAGATTCATCGCTACTGCCAATCGTATCCGACATTATAAGAAACCCTCCGGAAGAGGCGAAGTACGATGCATTGAAAAGGCTTCTGTTAGACACGTTTGCCGAGTCCGCTGAAGCCAGACTGCGTCGCATCTTACGGGGTATGGACATGGGAGACGAAAAGCCTCATTTTTTGCCGCAATTACGAAACTTGGCTGACGACGAAGTGAGTGATACTGTGCTGAAAACGCTATTTCTTGAGCAGTTGCCAGAAAATGTTCGTCAGATTCTCGTCGGCAGTGAAATAACGAACCTGTCTAAAATGGCATCACATGCTGACAAAATCATTGAAATTTCACGTCCATCGATTGCCGCAACATCAATTGTACGTGCGCCGAGCGAATCAGATATTACCGGCATGGCGGAAATGCGAAAATAAATTACCAAATTAGCCCAAGAGATAAGTCAGCTCAAAGGGCAGCAAACTCAATCCAGGTCGCGAAACAGATCATCCTCTAGGAGCAGAAGCGGTAGCAAAACCAGCGAAGGTATGTGTTTCTGCCATTCACGGTTTGGTGAACAAGCGGGGAAGTGTCGGCAGCCATGGAGCAAATCAATGTCGCTGAAAAACTAGTAGAAGCGACGTGTGAGCCTGCAGCCGCATGTCGCGACACGCACACAAGCCGACTCGTAGTTTACGATAGAAAATCTGGTGTAAAGTTTCTGATTGATACGGGAGCAGAAGTATCAGTTCTGCCCAGATTGGCTGTCGGCAGGCGTCAAATGTCTTCAGAGAAACTCTACGCTGCAAACGGTTCCGAAATAAATACGTATGGTGCAAAAACAATTACAGTTGAGTTAGGATTTCGTGTGGACATTCTTGGTAGCGGAAGTAACCCAAGCGATTATTGGAGCGGACTTCTTGCGTCACCATAACATCATAGTGGACTTATGTAATCAACGGTTAGTTGACCAGACTACCCGGCTAAGAGCCAGGGCACCAGTCATTACATCCAGTACAGTTTCTATACACACGTATGATATCACCAATCCGTACCAGCAACTCCTGTCACGATTTCCAGCTACAACAAAGTTTAACCTGAAAAGGACGCAAAGCCATATTTTAACGAAAGGTGCACCTGTTGCAGAACGTGCACGAAGACTGTCAGGTGAAAACTTAAGGCGGCAAGAGAAGAATTTGAGTTCATGCTCAAAAATAATATTTGCCAGCCATCGAAAAGCGAATGGGCATCACTTTTATATTTAGTAAAAAAGAAATCAGGTGAATGGCGACCTTGTGGTGATTATAGACGGTTGAATGCGGTTACGATTCCCGACCGACACCCCATTCCACACTTGAATGATTTCACCGCAAGTTTGGCAGGCTGCACGATTTTCACGACGTTAGACTTAAATCGAGCGTATCACCGTTGCGCCAGAAGATCGTCACAAGACAGCTGTCATTACAGCATTCGGCTTATACGAGTTCAAGGTGATGACTTTCGGCTTATGTAACGCGGCACAAACGTTCCAGCGATTCATGGTCACAGTGCTGCGAGGCCTCGACTTCTGCCATTGCTACATCGACGATGTTATTGTAGCATCTTGTCATCCGCAGTAACATCGTCAACATTTGGAAATCATATTCGAGCGATTCGAAAAATACGGAGTAACTATCAATGTGGCGAAAGTGTTTTCGGACAACGTGAGCTTCGATATTTGGATTTCATTGTAAATTTGCAAGGTATCAAACCTCCTGAGGATCGTATCAAGGCTTTGATGGAATTTCAGAAACCAAAAACTGTTGAGGAACTTCGCCAGTTCATTGGAACCATAAATTTTTATCGAAACTGTATTCCGCATGCAGCTCAAGTTCAAGCTCCAATACTTGATCTCATCGTAGGATCACGGAAACGAGACAAGCGGCCGATAATCTGGACAGCCGCAGCTGAAAATGCTTTTATTAATTGCAAAAACCAAATTGCGAGCGCTGTTTTGATCACATTTCCTGTCGAAGGAGTTCCACTTTCTCTACAATGCCATGCTTCTAATATTGCTGTCGGTGCTGTGTTGGAACAAGAAATTGATGGAAAATTAGTTCCACTGGAATTTTTCTCACGAAAACTCGATAAAACACAAAAGAGTTATAGCGCATATAATCAAGAGTTGCTTGCGGTGTTCAAAGTAGTAAAATTCTTCCGCCATTTGATCGAAGGGCGCGAAATCACAATCTTTACTGATCACAAACCCTTGACGCATGCATTTGAGCAGAAATCGGAGAAGGCATCGCCACGGCAGTTACGGCAGCTGGATTTTATTGGCCAATTTTCGACCAAGGTAATACACATCAAAGGAGCTGAAAATGTTGTCGCTGATACGTTTTCTCGCGTCGATGAGATAACAATGCCAACACACATCAACATCCAGGATCTCGCAAAACAGCAATCCGAAGATACGGAGCTGCAGCAACTGATCGAAAATTCAACAATTCCATTCTATGCCGATATATCCACTGGGCGCACTCGTTTGTATGTTCCGAAAACAATGCGAAGAAACATTTTTAATACGTATCATGGAATGTCGCACCCCAGTGGCAAAACAACAAAACGTTTTAGGCTGAGGCTCCACATACGATTCGAAATCGGTTTCGGTTTGTTTTAAGAATGAACGTCATAGCGGTGCGACCTTTTCTTATTTTGCATGTTACCTATAGGAGAACCGGGCGACCCTGCGTCCACGTCCGATTCGATCAAGAACGCCGGTTTTACGACCCGTCTGGTTCATAACGACCCGGGTCGACGTTCAGATTCATAATCATAACGAAGGCGCTTCCTTCTCGCTCATTTACACGCTTTCGCCATAAGATCGGATGACACCCGGCTCCACGGCCGGTTTTCCATAACCGATTTTCTGTATGCGCATGCGTTGTGTTCATTCGTTAAAAGGCAGTGAACGGAGAAGGCCATGGAGCAGGTGATAACGGCAATTGCAAATAATCCGGCAATATGGAGTATTGCGGAGAAAGATTACCGCAACAGGGATTTGAATGATGCGGCGTGGGAGAATGTTTGCCGAGAAGTGTGCCCTAGTGCCAGAATTCATCCATTTTAGGATTTTAGCACTGACACCATCAACAACGCAAGACAGATGTTTTCACGTTGAGCACCGACACGAGAATAAACACTAAACAAACAATCTGATTCAAGAGCCTCGCTCGTTCTTATTTCAGATTTGGATTCGGACGTGGAGCCTTGACGCCCGTCGTTCTTATTGTTTACGCATTCCAAATAATAATCGGTTTGGAATCGTACGTGGAGCCTCAGCCTTATGGGCGAACGCTATGTATGGCCCGGCATGAACAAAAACATACTGAAATGGGCAAGAAATTGTTAAGCGTGCCAGAGAAGCAAAACACATCGGCATGTCAAAAATATTCCGGAATCAATACCGATTCCATCCGACCGTTTTCGACACGTTCACACGTTCACAAGAGCAATAATATTGTATTTGAAATATAAAACCTCCAAATAACTAAAATGCCAATCACCGGAACTTCTACTGATAAGATTAAATACGAAAGGCTGCATTATTGCGAAAAGTGCAAGTCAGATCAGCATAATGTAAACAATTGCCCTTATTTGAAAGATATAAATAAACATAGGAAACAATAGATCAAGATTAAAGATGTAATAATTATAATATTAAGTTACCTTTAAGGAATTTGTAAAATAAACACTAGAATTATATAAAAGGGCTAGAACAGTTCAGTTCATCATCAGTACAGTGAAGTAAAAGCTAGTTGATATTAAAATCATCGAATCATCCAAAAAAAATCGAATGAGTATTTCTTAAAGATGAACGTCAGTGTTAGAAAAATTAATAAATGGACAGTGAAGAAATTCAATTCCTGACAAGCGTGACGGATCTAGATGGTCCAGCACCCAAGGATGTGGAAATACAAAATTTATTATTGGAAGAAGAACTTTGTGTTAGAGTATCTTATGGAGCTTCAGGTCCTCCTAACCAATGTAATAAAAGAAAGTAATAAATAAAAAAAAATGTTTTAAAATTAATTGTGTGTTGTATTATGAAGATATGAAGTGGATACATATATTTGTGGAATGCAAAACAGAATAAGGTCTCTCGAGCCTAGAGCATTTTTCGTTCCATGCTGTTCTCATTCTTTAAATTTAGTTGTGAATGATTCTGCCCGTTGTTCATTAGACGCTGTTAAATTTTTCGATGTAGTTCAAAATTTGTATGAGTCGAGTCGAGACGTGTTAGGAAAGTGTCTCCCAGTGCTTCAGTATAGATCGGCAGTGCCGCGCAGCTGAGTTGAAGCCCTCTGGGCCGCCCCTAGTACGTGCTTTGCCATATAGTGAACCTCTGACCGAAGTTAAAAAATTAGATCAAACTTTACTTATATAGTCTGCTGGACACCACGTGGGTGCGAAATATACCGAAGGATAATAATTTTGCAAAGAAAAAGTGCATTTCTGATTTTTCAAAAAATAACATACTTATAAGTGCTAGAAGTGTTTGATCGTGCCAATAACGGAATTAGTGCACAATGTCCAATCGCGAAGGACAAAATGTACTTTGTGAAATAAGTTAAAAACAAATTATCTCATCTCTGTGCGAAGTATGGCTCAGACATACGTAAGGCTTTTATCGCCGAAGTTCTTGACTCATGCAGCCTACAAGTAAGAGTAACCGCAGGATTGATTCTAGGAACAAGGGACGATCCTACCATTAGCTATGATATTGCTCGATTACAACCGTTTTTCATCATCCAACCGTTCAACAACGAGTTTCTAGTATAATTTACATGTATAAATGATCGAATAATTTGCTGATTTTTACAAATAAATGTATATGTAGTTGAACATTGCTGATTTACCTTTAACTAATTACAACCACAATTATTCAAAAAAAAAAACAATACTCACCGGTGATCGCACACGCGACGACGACAATAATTCAAAAAGAAAAACAATACCCCGCCTAGGGATCAAACACACGACCCTTAGATTGCCAGCTAGTAGCGCTGCTACCTACACTGCACCGCTTCTGTCAGATGCAAAAACTTACTAATTGATAAGCGACGCTTAAAAACTTTAGAGGCGTTTTTCTCAATATCCTTGACGTCTTCTACTTATGTGCCAAATTTCATCCAAATCTGAGACTACAAAGTCTGAGCCTCTCCTAGTAAGACATGCTCGCAGAGTAAATCCCTATTTTTGAGGTCAAGGTTAACAATTCTACCAAAACCTCTCTAACAGCAAAGTCCATGGAAGATTATGCGAATTTATTCGAGCATTTAAAGGTCGCAGGCGTGCCGTGTTTCACCTTCACTCATCCTGCCTTTAGGAAAGTCACCCTCCTCCTGAAAGGGATACATCCCTCATTCAACGAAGACGACGTCAAAAATGAGCTTCAAGGTATCTTGCGAAAAGCATTGGTATCAGTTAAACGTTTTTCCACCATTGGGTCAAGAAAAGATTACCGAGTTCTGGGGATGTTCCTAGTGCAATTAGCACCTGATACAGATCATAGCTGTGCATCAAGCATCAAATTTTTGCTCCAGCATAGGGTGCACTGGGAACGTCTCCAGAAGCTAAACGTGACCCAATGCTTCAAATGCCAGCGTTTCGGGCACATTGCTGCAAACTGCGCCTTAGAAGCTCGTTGCGTTAAATGCAACCAAATTCATCCACCGAAGGAATGTCCTTCCCCCAATGGCACACCCGAGGTATATTGCGTTAATTGTAACACAACAGGTCACCCAGCTAGCTACAGAGGCTGTCCGGTCGCCAAAGAGGCTGAAACCCGCAAAAAAGGGCAAGAGCCAGCAAAGGAGAAAAGAGGAGCCTAGTCACGACTGCCCTCGCAAATACTGTCCGAAAAGACTTCTCATTTGCTAGCTTCCTAAAAGGTGCTCCCTCCGAGAAACCACCGAAAGCAGTTATCACAAAAAGCAGCACCACCAACCAACAGAAAAACACAAACAACGTGGTTCTATCGGCAATTGAAACCCTTGAAATCCCCAAAAACCCCAAAAAATTGCCTTTGCAAACCTCCCGCAAGATGTCCTGGATCTTCATGCCAAACGCCGAACACTCCGAAAACGCCTTACACGCATTTACCACAGGCACCTTAATACTCTTAACAAGGAATATTCACGAGTAGAGTCCATTCTGAAGGCTGCCAACATTCTCATCCTGGTAAAGACCAAAGAATACATGAATAAAGCCTTCGAACAACGGCTCAGAGATATTGAACCGGGTAAAGATACCATATGTATTCGGAAATCAATAGAATAACGAGAAGGAAGGGCCGTTATCCAAATTTCACCGTGGATGGTAAACCCTTCCCTGCCGACAATGATATAGCTTCCGCTGCGGCCGACCGGTTCTTTAGGCTTTTCCAGCGTGAAAAGCCCAATGAGGACCCGTCGTTTGCGGCGGAGGTTAAATTACGCGTTGCTAGGTTCGACCAGGATGAAAATGGTTCTTGTATTACGGAGTTCACTCAGTCTAATATGTCTGACTGCCAGGCAGACAACGGCAATTTTGTCCACCCTGTGGACCTCCAGGCACTTGCTTGTGGACTCTGACCCAAAAAATCTGCCGGAGAGGATAAAATATCTAATTTCATCATGAAAAAGCTCCCGTTTTACTTTTACGTGTTACTAGCCACGATAATTAATAACTGCTCAAAAATTGACTACTTTCCTGATGTGTTGAAACGAGCGGAGATAATACCCATTCCAAAGAGTCAGGGCAACACTGAGTTGACTAACACCCGTCCAATCTCGCTAATGTCCAATGTAGGGAAGCTATTCGAGATGTTCATCCTCTCAACACTGCAGCCAGTGATCACCTCCAAAAAATTATTCCAGATAGGCAGTTTGGATTCAAACTCAAGCACGGCACGCTTGATGCACTGACGGTACTCACAGAGGACATACAAAAGGCGCAAGCTGAGAGTAAATTCGTATCAGCATGTCTAGTGGATGTAGAAAAAGCTTTTGACTCAGTCTGGATCGACGGTCTGATCTACAAACTCATAAAACTTCAGTTGCCTAAGCAAATCATAAAAATCGTAGCAAACTTCCTTAGAAACAGATGGGCCTTTGTTTGCCACAACGGCTAAAAGTCTCGGATATTCCAACTTGATTCCGAAGTTCCTCAGGGCTCAATTCTAGGTCACACCCTCTTCAATATTTTTACCTCAGACATCCCTGGTCTCAACGATTCCACTGTCCTCTATGCTGACGACTTGCTAGCCTGGTGCTCCGCACATAATCTGCGAGTGGCAACATTACACCTTTAACGCTACATGAACCAACTAAATGAGTACTACTCCAAGTGGGGCATACGAATCAACGCGAAGAAAACGGAATTTATGGTCTTCAGACGCCCTAAATTGAAATACCAACGAACAAGACTACTCAATAAACAGCACCTCAAGACCAAAAGAGCCACGATAGCAACTTGAAAACTAAACGCTCTAATTAACTAGAAACTCAACCTAAATTGCAGATTGCTCACCATCAAAATAGGAAACATCCGAATTCAAAATCTGTAATTATACTCACAATTCTCTTCCTACTACAACTTAGTCAAGCTGAAATAACAATTGAAAAACTCAGCGCAGAATCCGGAATCATACTCATAAAAAAGGATTTAGTAAGACTAATAAAGGATTACCATAGAATATACCATCAAATAGACTTAAAACAATACGACAAGGCACTAGAACAAATAACTAAAGAGGCAGAACCTGACTCTTACACCATAGAAACAATAAAAACTATAAAAGGAGAACTAAAGTTGCTTCATTTTGATACCGAAGCAAGTAAGAAAATCTCAATGGACATAAATACTCACTCAAATAAAAACAAATTTGCAAAAATATCACGAGGACAACGAAAAATTAAACGTGGACTAATCGATCCAGTAGGCAAGGTATACATATGATTCTTCGGATTAGTAGACAATGATGACTATCAAGAAATATTAATACATTTAAATATCATAGACCAAAACAACCATGCCGTAATAGAATCTATGAACAAACAAATGCAAATTAATAATATTTTTCAAAATAATCTCAATAAAATATTAAATAATATTAACCAAACTAATGAACAATTTAAATAAATGGCGGATAATTTCACAAATAACACAAAACACATAAATAAAATCCTAACCACCATGCAGTTAAATCACAACCTAGAGCTAATAAAAAATGAGCTAGAAAAAATTATCGACAACATAAATTCTGCAAAAACAGGTATTATGACAAGATCCTTATTTACACACGACGAAATATATTCCCATAACCTTTCAATCCACGAACTTAGAGAAATAATAATAATATGAACGTTTTATTTAAGGATGGAATCATAATATTTGTCATCAACATTCCTATACTAACACCACCATTATTATCATATCACCTAAAACGGATACCAAATAACAAATTAGAAACTTTAAATATTGGAATAAAAGAAGTAGTATTATATAATGGAAAATATTACGAAGTAGAAAAACAAACAAAATTATTAAAAAAATACGCAATCATGTAAGAACAAGAATTGTATCATTAAAATAAATAACAAAACTAGTATAGACGAAATAGAAAAAGGACTATTATTACTAACAAATGGTGAAGAAAAAATAAAACAAAATTGTAATGAACAAGCTCACCAACTACAAGGTACATACATAATAAGGTTTAAAAAATGTAAAGTTGAAATAAATGGCAAACTGTTTATATACCAAATAAAAGAATTCCAACAAATATTAGCGCTAGAACCAATAAAGAATATTACAGAATACATATATGAAGTAAAGACCGAGGACTTGAAACTAGAAAATATAAAAAACCTCGAAAAGATTGAAGAAATTAAGTACATTCACCAGAGAAATATAATTACAACGGGATCAACCTTAATGATAATAATAATCATACTCACCTCCACTTTCATTCTGTATCTTTACTGTAAAGAACATAAACCCTTCAAAATTAACATTAACGAAAATAGAACGAAAGAAATGATTGAATTACCTGTCATAAAACCAGTTGAGGACAACTTTGAACTTAAGGAGGGAGGAGTTACACATAGTAAAGATATCCTAATTAACACTAAATTCTCTAAGTCTTTATCCGAAGCATAAGATACAATGTTGTACAAGATACAATGTTGCACAAGATACAATGATGCTTAAACGAAACTTAATTAAAATTCGCACAGACAAAACATCCTGTGGACCAAATTCAATATCGGAGATAAGCCGATCGTGGGAATCTAAAGTCATTGGCATCTTTTTAGTATATAAGAACGAACTCGCATCCCGACCGAGGTACTTGTAGTTCAGTGTCACTTCGGTTTGGTCGAGGTTTATAAACGTCATTTAAATATATACTTTTGTGTGTTATTTTTCAAGTTCCGCGTAAGGAACTATTTAATTTTTTTGGAGCTAGGAAATAGCCCCAACCTAACTTGCGCATCACGGCAAACAAAGCGCTCATCCGAGGAAGCAGCCATCCAAACCAACGTGTGCGAGCAGCGTACAAGTGAAATTTTTATCTTGCCCTTGGAGGCACTGCCTAATCCAATTATATAATAATAATTAAGACAATTTTAAGAAAACAACATAGTCTTTTAGATTAAGTTTACTTTGTTTATATAAAGAAAGAAAAATCCATATTTGAATTCTGGATATGCGTCAGCACAATCCGTTGGCTTAATTTATTCATTGAACGTCACTTTAAGGTTAACTCTAAGAATTTTATTTTTATTAGCAGAGAACACTTGCGCTTCACTCAATGGCATCATAGCATCCAGCTTTCGGAACATTGAAACACTGAGCGAAGCAACGCGCCCGGATAATTAAGGGATATATCGCTTCACGCATATGGCATCAGAGCATCCCGAATAGTGGAACTCAGAAACATTGTGCGAAGTGTCGGTAAAAGTAAAAACCCTTGAGAATCCTCTTAAAACTGTTGAGTCCATTCCTGTAAGACGTTACTGATCAAATATATGTATTAAACGAAACCATCTTGTTTCTATTCGAGAACTTACAAAAATTAACCATAGATACTACAAAGTGTATGGTAAAAATTGGCGCCCAACTAAAGGCCGAATAAAACAGTTGCAAATACTAAATCAGAAAATCAAGTCACAGAGTGTGACGAAAGAAGGGCAGAAAACATATTGGAATTACCTTCTTCCACTACAATGAATCTATCCAAAGAGCAATTTGAAGAGCTCCACAATGTTATTCGTGCCCCTACATTCGAGGGAAGAGGGAAAAATTTCACTAGCTGCTCCGCCAGATACAACGGAACTAGACTCGAACACATGGTTGAGGATTTCTTAGCCAAGGTCGACATATTTAAAAAGTGTGAAAATATGTCAGATGAAATAGCACTAGAAGGCTTTCCCTTTTTATTAGAAGGGCTTGCAACACAATGGTGGATGGTCTACATGGGAAACAGCGATAGAAAATCTTCGTGAAACGTTTGCCCCAACTATGCCCTACTACCAAATATACGCTGAAATTTTCGAAGTTAAGCAAAGTAGTAATGTCAATACAGACGATTTTATTTGCGAGAAGCGCAGTCTATTAGCACAACTACCTAAAAGTAGGCACTCTGAAGAAGAGCAAATTGATTTGATATTCGGGACAATTAACTTGACAATCCGCGAACAACTGCACCGAGAAAATATTAAAAATTTCGAACAATTGCTTGTGAAAGCCCGAGAAGTTGAAAATAAAATTAAAGAACGCGACGAAATGCAAAGTGCAGTGAAAAAACCAAGTGCCGGACATCAGTTCGATAAGAGAAAAGCAAGGTGTACCTACTGCCATTTTCCAGGGCATTCGATCGATGAATGTTTAAAACGTAAAAAAAGCGAAAACTCTAAGCTTAGTGTGAGAGCCAAGTGCCCGACCTGTACACGGCCATCAAAACCATCGGATGCATCGGAGGCAGCCAATTTTTGTTTTACTAACATTCAGCAAAAACAACCTAGCATCAACCTTCGAAGCCGCCCAGCTATCAACGTTAAGATAGAAGGATGAAACACTTGGTTTTTTCGACTCACAAATTTTTTTATTAGCACGACGCGTTTCGATCCTTAGATCATCTTCATGTTACATACAATGAAGATGATCTAAGGATCGAAACGCGTCGTGCTAATAATAAAATTTGTGAGTCAAAAAAACCAAGTGTTTCATTTTATAAAGATTTTATTCTATTATGGTTCATCAAGAGAACACGCAACTTTCTATAACTAAGAACAAGGATGTATTTTCATCGACACTGGAGCACGAGCTAGCCTGGCGAGCTACAGTTTATACAAACTTCTGCTGAAAAAAGGGGTAACATTGGCCGAAGAGGAAATATGTACAATTTTCGCCGACGGAAATCGTAAGCAACAAAAAGTAAAGTATATGATGATAAATATTCACTTAAAGCATAAAATAGTACCCACCCAATTATTGGTGTTACCAGAGTCGTAAGACAATCGGACGCTCTTGGGATGTGATTTCATCGAAGATGCTAGAGCTTAGTCTACCGCAAAAATATTGGTACTTTTCGGAAGATAACCGAACAAAATACGAATTTACCTACAACGAAGGTATTACAAAGTTGCAAGTGAACACGCCACCATTTTTTAACTTTGTTAACATGGAAACAAAGACACTGGAATATGAGACAGATTACAACCCTGAAGTAAAATCGCCGCAAATCGGTAAATATTTGGCACTTATGGAATGCCCATCAGGCCTATCACCCATTAAGGCAACTCCCAGAAAGCTACAATTCGAAGCTGCAACGATTGCAGAGGATTACGACATGGAATCGGAACAGATCGACAAGTGCCTGACTTCCATGCAACAGCCAATAGGTTTGTCCACCCTCAAATCAACGCCGAGGAAAAAACAGTTTTACCCTTGTGAGGTAGAAATAGCCAGTGTCGACATTCTCCAGCTCCGTGCAGATGAAGGGAAATCGTTCGAACAATGTGAGAGAGATCAGTTTAATCACCTCCTCACGAACAATGCAGAAGTATTCGCTGCGAGGAGACCACCTGCAAAATTCGCCACTCATAAAATACATACTGGCGACCACGCGCCTATATCAATGTCACCATACCGATTATCTTCGCGGCAAAAAGAGATAGTGGATGCAGAAATCAAGGAAATGCTTGAAAACGACATAGTCGAACCTAGTGATGGGCACTATCGAATAACTATCGGAAAGTTATTCGATAGTTTTTACTATCGAATAAAACTATCGAATAACTTTTTTCAGCGAATGAAAAAGACTATCTAATAAAACTATCGAATAACTTTTTCTAGTGAATGAAAAAGACTATCGCCAAAAACTATCGAATAACTTTTTTCAGTGAATGAAAAAGACTATCGCCAGAAACTATCGAATAAATCTTGCCAATGAATGAAAATGACGATCGCTTGAGACTATCGAATAACTTTTCCGAATGAATGAAAATCGCTATCGATAGTTTCGGTTTTATGGAACTGTGGCAAAGCGAACACCACATTGTGAGTGGGCGATGGACATCGCGTCACGTCACAGGGATTGAGTGGTGCTTATATGTATGTAGTATACTTGAAGTGTGTTTCAAGTGTCCAAGGTGCATCTTTCGGATCGAGGCGAGGCGATCAGAAAATTTTGTTGGATTGACTTGAAATTTAAGCATGTAGATAATTCCGGCTCGAAGAATTAAATTTTTTTCTTGTGTATGTAGTGGTAGCGATCGTATTTTGAAGATAGGCAAATGTAGAGAATCGAATGAAGTGTTGGCGACATACGAAATAGAAAATGTAACGCAATTGTTTTACCTATCCAACTAGTTTGGAATGAGTTTCAAAGTCTTGCACAAGAAAATTAGCAGTATTCAGTATTTGGAATGCATTGCAAAGATTCTGAAAATTTTACACAAACCATAGCAAATAAGAAAAATATTGCATCTGTGTTATTTTTTTACTTCCATTGTTTATTGAATTTCTTAATCAAAACTACAAAGTTAATACATATTAAAGTGGTAAGAGCTTTAAATTGAATATACATAACACATAAAAAACAGATAGTCTTTATTTTGATAATTTTAAGTTATGATTTAAAAAAATTAGAGTATCTAAATGTTTTTCTTTGATCTTGTTTCTGCGATCTTTTGTAATCAAGCCGGCTTTTGAAAATACTCTTTCAGATGGAACAGAAGTGGCTGGAATACATAAAAATTTCAAAGCAACCTCTGCGAGTTTCGGAAACATTAAATAATTCTTCTTCCAGAAATGTATGGGATTTTCACTTCTTGATAAATGGGGAAGATCCTTATAGCTTTTTAAAATCGTCAAATTATCGGGAGCTGAGCAGCCACTGTTTTTTAACTCTAGAACTTGTTTATCAAAAGAGGCCCATAACGTGGTTCTGCAATCACTGCTTGGTGTTATTTGCGCAGCACTGCTTGTTGATGCTCCTTCATTCACGGTTTCCTCCTCAAACGAAGATAGCTTCCTTAGCTCAGAAATTGTTTTTTCTTCAGCTGCGGCTGCGTTTGATGGATCTCCAAATGCAATATCTTTGAATCTAGGATCCAAGAAAGTTGACATAGAAGGAATGTCGGCGCTCTCGTATGAGGTCATTCTGGATGTTACTCCTGAAGTTAATTGCTGCAGTAAAACATTTCCTTCGCTTGTAGAGCAACGATGGTTTTAATCGGTACTATTATTGAAACTGTGACGTACTTTTCAGCAGATAGTTCTGTTGTTACTGTCTCAAAGGGCTTCAATAAAATAACACAGTCTTCTAAAATACTCCACTCATTATTTGATATCGATTCAGGGCCCTTTGGTAAAGCTACTAATGTTGCTGATAGCGCTTCTTTAAGGGCTACTAACCTTTCAATCATTAATAAAGTGGAGTTCCATCTAGTAGCAACGTCTTTCTTTAATTTAAGGTTCTTTTGGCCCATTTGCTTCTGGGTTGTTTCTAATTTGTCTGATGACACAACAGACATTTTAAAATGTGCAACGATTTTCCGGCATTTCATAAAAACAGCTGTTAATGGATCACTTGCCTTTATTGCATCAGTCACAACCAAATTTAGTGTATGTGCTGCGCAAAAAACACTTTCCACATTTAAATTCCGTACTGCACTTTTCATATTCGACGCATTGTCACTAACAACAGCAAACACTTTCTTTTCGATTTTCCATTCAGAAAAGATAGTTTTAAGCACTTCAGCTAAGTATTTGCCAGTATGTGACTGGGTTAATTTTTTTGTGCACAGTACAAAAGATTTCATTTCGATATTATGCGTAATGTGACAGGTAACTGTTATATATGCCTCTGTATTTTCTGAAGTCCATATGTCAGTTGTAACTGCCAAATGAGAGACATCATCTAGGCTTTTTAGAATTTCTTCCTTTACTTTGCCGTACAAATTAGGAAGTTGCGTTCTGGCCAAAGTTCTTCTACTTGGAAGTTTATACCTAGGCTCCAGCAAATTTATCAGTTTGTTGAATCCTTTATCTTCCACAACTGATATTGGTTGAAAATCTTCAACAATCATCTCCACTACGCACTCGTCAATTTTATTTTTTTTGTGTACAGGCAAAGCAACTGTTTTATGGCTAAGGGTTGTTTGCAGCCACTGCCTTTTTGAACTTCCTAGCGAGGATTCGATGATTGTGCAGTCAGAGGCTGTTGAAGCAATTGCCTGAGAGGTTGAGGCTGGTAAAGCCTGCAAATGAGGCGAGCAGGGAGCTTCAGATTGCTCCACCTCAATAACTGCTCTTTCTTCCACAACACTTTCAGATTGCACTAGTGTAGGGTGCTTCCGTTTAATGTGATCATTCATATTGGATGTATTGCCACTATATTTAAAATATCTTTTGCATATTTTGCACTCCACTTTATCACTATCAATTTTTAAAAAATGTTTCCAAACTTGACTTTTTTTGACGGGGGACTCATTTTTAGTACCACAAAAAGAGTAAAGCACAAGTTTAATTAAAATTTATGGTGTACTATACACCAAAAACACACAATAAAGAAAAGTTCAACGACGTTCTAGAGTAAAATGAAAATAACTGTATCTGAACCACTTGAAAATAAAGAAAATACTTGTATACTAGGCAACAGTTTTTTTCGAATGATGTCTTAGACGTCACACCTCGCGTTGCTCAAGAATATTTTTTATGAGTCCTTCTCTTCATTGGATGTTAGGATTTCCCAAGTATGCATCTTTCCACATTTACAGTTCACTTTATACGCAATGTGGCATTTGAAAAAGGCAGAAATTCTTTTTCCAAGTAATTTGAGTACTCAAAATTACTATTCTTCGAAATAGTTTTCTGATGCATATCTACAGGGTGGACGGTAAGAAAGGTATGATTATTTTTTGTGAAATTTCGATTCCACGAAACGATTCCACTTGTTTCGTGCTACTTTCCGTCCACCCTGTACCTGGACAATAGATACAGCTAATTATAAACCCAGGAACCCTTTGTTTATGACCTGGTCTATTAGTTTCAATATTTTTTATGAGTGTTGGGAAGGATACATTATACGATATTGGAAATATGTCCATAAAAACTGCAGAACACGTATTCCGAATAGACAACATACGGTTCGAGCATCTTCATACCTTATGTTATAGATTATCCTTGTAGTTGTTTTGAACTTCTCATATCATCGAGAAGTTATTATATTTGGTCCGAATTCTGAAACCGAACGCCCCAGGATCGAAGCAGTATTTCTAGAATATTTTTGAAAGGATGAATGTATATGTGTACGTACTTATGTACATTTGTAGAAATTTTTTCTCGAACAGAACATGGCATCAACTTCGTTGATGTGTTAATCGAAGCGTAGTGACGTTTCAAATAGCTGATTATATTTTATTTACATTTTCAGGAGCAGTTATTTTGTTTTAAATATAAAACTTTAAAATTTGTCAAGTGAAATCATCACAAAAATTTGATTTGATGCAAAGTTATTGTGATCGGTACTTTAAACTGCTCGCTAACTTTTTACAAAAGAAATTTTCTAAAAATAATAAAAATTTAGGATTAGAAAATTATAAACAACAATATTTTTCTGAATGACGAAGTCTTGCGAATAAAAATCGTATTGACGTTTGAATGTCTTCATGAGCTGATTAGGTTTTTAATAAAAAAAGTAGAATTAAAATTAAAAAAACATGTCTGTTTAATTTTAACTTAATCAATAAACTATAATTTAAAACATTAAATTTTTCGAAACACTCTTCCAAAGAGTTTCATATAATCACGTTTTCTTCTGATGGACAAAATACTTAAAAGCAATTAATATGATTAACACTAGATTTACCATACCAGTCAAAATGACTGGTTTTACCTTTTATTTCATAAATATTTACTATGTATATTTATTTTTTTTCGAAACTATTATATGACTTTCATAACAACAATTAAATACAAATAATTTGATAAGTTAATTTGATTTTGTGTTCATAACAAAAATTTTTTTTTTGTTTTTGGTACTTATACCGAAACCAGTCATTTTGACCTGGTACACGTTTTTGTAGTTCTATGTGCAAATGCTTTATATTCTTCACTTTTAGGAAATTCCCTTGTTTGGAAAATGGCGTGTAAAGAAAAATGTTTGCACATCCCTGGTAAAATAGTATTGTATAACAGCATATTTTTCAAATTTCATATTTTTCGGGGATCTCCCTATTTATTTATTTTATCAAGAATTTCGTAGGAAACTGTTATAAACCATTATTTATTCATTGAGTTCTGTTCTGTTCAGTAAGAAATAATTTTATTACTTTTGCTACATACAAATTGCTCATAATGGAAAAACGAAAAATTTTGAAATTGGAAGAAATACAAGATATACTTTCGGATCTATCAGACGTTGATGGTGGTGATAGCGAATATGAGTTTTTGGGATGCGACAGTGATACGGATGATGATGGTAATCAAAGTGTTCATATTGGAAGCAGTGATAACGAGGAATTTGATGAAAATGTTGGAGGCGAATCGAGTGACGAAGAAGACAACATAAGACAACAGCATAATACGCAAAAACGAAGATGTATGCGGCTTTCCTCGAGTTCTGAAAAGGAAAACACACAAAATATGCAAATTGAAGTTTCTGCTGATGGAACAATTTGGAAAAAAATACAAGAAGGGGGTGCCGTTGGAAGGTTACCAAGTCATTGCATTTTCAAAGATTTACCTGGGCCTACAGCACATGCTAGAAGAAATATTATGGAAGAAGAGGTAAGCAGTGCCTTCTTACTATTGATTGATCATCATATATTAGAACATATTAGAAATTGCACTGAAATAGAAGCCTCTCGAGTTTTAGGTAAGAAGTGGACCCTTTCGCAGGAAAAACTGAAGGCTTTTATTGGAATATTGTATGGCCGTGGTGCATACGAAGCAAAAGGTTTGAAATTATCATATTTATGGAACAAAAAGTGGGGTCCTGATTTTTTTTCCGAAAATATGAGCAGGAATGACTTTACGGAAATTTTACGTTTTATTCGCTTTGATAAAAGAAATGAGAGGAGTCAGCGCTTGCAAACGGATAAATTTGCGCTGGTATCAACTGTTTGGGATAAATTTATCGAGAATAGTCAAAACGCTTTCAAACCAGGAGCATTTATCACAGTAGATGAGCAACTGTTTCCAACGAAGGCTAGATGTCGATTTACCCAGTATATGCCAAACAAACCAGACAAATTTGGGATAAAATTCTGGCTGGCTTCTGATGTTGAAACGAAGTATGTTATAAATGGCTTTCCCTATTTAGGAAAAGACGAAAAACGAAATTCGTCAACTCCTCTCAGTGAATTTGTTGTAACAAGACTACTAGAACCTTATATCATGAAAGGAAGGTGTGTGACAACCGACAATTTTTTTACCAGCCTCCCCCTGGCTTCAAAATTATTAGCTAAAAATACTGCATTGGTTGGTACAGTACGTTGCAACAAACGGGAGCTTCCAAAAATTTGCAAAGAAAAAAAAGATGGTATGGAACGTTTTTCAACGCATCTATATGAAACAAATGAATGCACACTTACTGTTTATAAGAGTAAGCCTAACAAAAAGGTTGTTTTATTGAGTACTAAACACAAAGGCGTCAAAATTGATACCAGTTCCAAGAAACTACCTGAAACTATATCTTTTTACAATAAAACCAAATTCGGTGTTGATGTAACTGATCAAATGGCAAGAAAGTATAGTGTGAAATCAGGATCCAGAAGGTGGCCACTTCAAGTATTTTTCAATATTTTAGATTTGGCCGGCATCAATTCCTGGATTTTGTATAGAAGTATAACAGGAAAGAATATTTCTAGGAAAGACTTTTTGTTTCGATTAGCTGAAGAGCTCACATCTGAATATAAGTCATCAAGCCAAGGGAGGGCAAGTGAAATTCTCCGTCCAGCAACCCAGAATCCCCGGCCAGTACGTAAATGGTGCCAAATAGGACTTTGTAATAACAACAAGACAACTACAAATTGTGACATCTGTAAGAAATATGTGTGCGGAAAATGCGTGGAAAAAAAAGTTAGTATTTGTAAAGCATGTAAACATGATCATTCTGAATAAAACTGGAATATAATTGATGAGTTTTTATATTTTTATTTTTTATGGGGGTACGAACTTATGCCTCAAACTGAAACGGAAGTTATGCCCCAATTTTTTTTTGACATTACTTATTTGCCCTGTGACATAAATTGATTTTTGGGATATAATTTCATATTTTTTTGGGCATATTTCATAAATAACCGAGATATTAAATCCCTAAATTTTTAATTTCAATGTTATCAATGCGGGGGGCCTTGCCCCTCACACCCCCCGCTTATTGGAAAAACAACCCTTGCTTCGCCTTAGAACCAATTTTTATATATCTCATCAATTCTCTCAAACGATAAAGCATTATAATATAAATGAATAGAACTTGTCATATACAGTCAAATTGACTGGTTTTGGTATAAATAGGTATGTAAATTTGTTGGTATATCTAGTGTTAAGGGGATAAAATTTTAATATTTGCTTTATTAGCACTTTACTAATTTTTATGAGCTCTTTTCATTATTGGCTCAGTTAAACGTAATTATTAACTGGGATGTTGAATGTGCGGACCTTAGACGTCACACCTCGCGGTTGTCTTCATTCATCATAACATCGACAATGGTATCTACTGTTGTTCTGAATAAAAACTATCGATAGGCGATAGTTATTCGATAGTTTTTTCAACTATCGATAGTACTATCGATAGTAAAAACTATCGATAGTGCCCATCACTAGTCGAACCCTGTGAGTCGCCGTGGACATCACCTATTGTGATGGTGCCCAAGAAAGATGGAGGTATGCGTCTTTGTGCTGATTTTCGACAGCTCAACGCGACTACGAAAGCAGATCGCTACCCTTTGCCACGAATCGATGATTTGCTACACGCAACAGCTAAATTCAAATATATGGCAGCCATCGACCTTCACTCAGGCTACTGGCAGATACCCATGCATGCTGACGATATGGACAAAACTGCCATTATAACTCCAAATGGCATCTATAGATTTAGAAGGATGCCCTTCGGACTTCGCAACGCCGCTGCAACTTTCCAGAGGATGATGGATAAGTTTAAAATTAAATTCAAGGACGCAACATTAATAATATATACAGACATATTTTAGTATTGTGCGAAACTACAATCGAATTGTTCAGAACCTTAAAAACAGTTTTCGAATGTTTAAAAGACTTTAATTTGAGAGCAAATAGGACCAAATGTATATTTGGATGTTCAGAACTAAAATTCTTAGGACACATAATAAATAAGGATTGCATTCAAGTAGATCCTAGAAAAGTTAGTGCGACTTCTAAAATCCCAAATCCTAGGAACTTGAAGCATTTAATTTCCTTTTTGCAAATGTGTTCATGGTATAGAAGATTCATACCTTCGTTCGCTGAGATATCCCAACCCTTGTCAAAGCTAACCAAGAAAAATGTATTTTGGGCATGGGCAAATGAACAGCAGGAAGCGTTCAATAAATTGAAGGAACTGCTGACTACAGCACTAATACTTCAACAAGCAGATGACAATAAACTGTTTATTTTGCGAACCGATGCGAGTGATTACGCGCTAGGAGCGGCTTTACTCCAAGGGGAGGGACAGAACGAACGCCCAGTAGAATACACTAGTAGATTGTTAACTTCAGCGGAGAGATACTATAGCACAACAGAAAGAGAAGCTCTAGCATTAGTATGGGCAGTATCAAAATTTCAAGGCTATATAGATGGACAAGAAGTTATTGTCACATCCGACCACCAGCCTCTGAAATGGTTAATGTCACTCAAATCAATTTTTGGAGCTAGGAAATAGCCCCAACCTAACTTGCGCATCACGGCAAACAAAGCGCTCATCCAAGGAAGCAGCCATCCAAACCAACGTGTGCGAGCAGCGTACAAGTGAAATTTTTATCTTGCCCTTGGAGGCACTGCCTAATCCAATTATATAATAATAATTAAGACAATTTTAAGAAAACAACATAGTCTTTTAGATTAAGTTTACTTTGTTTATATAAAGAAAGAAAAATCCATATTTGAATTCTGGATATGCGTCAGCACAATCCGTTGGCTTAATTTATTCATTGTACGTAGCTTTAAGGTTAGCTCTAAGAATTTTATTTTTATTAGCAGAGAACACTTGCGCTTCACGCATATGGCATCAGAGCATCCCGAATAGTGGAACTCAGAAACATTGTGCGAAGTGTCGGTAAAAGTAAAAACCCTTGAGAATCCTCTTAAGACTGTAGAGTCCATTCCTGTAAGACGTTACTGATCAAATATATGTATTAAACGAAACCAACTTGTTTCTTTTCGAGAACTTACAAAAAGTAACCATAGATATTACAAAGTGTATGGTACAAAATTGGCGCCCAACTAGAGGCCGAATAAAACAGTTGGAAATACTAAAACAATCAGAAAATCAAGTCACAGAGTGTGACGAAAGAAGGGCAGAAAACATATTGGAATTAACTTCTTCCACTACAATGAATCTATCCAAAGAGCAATTTGAAGGGCTCCACAATGTTATTCGTTTTATAGATATAGATTTTGAACTGTTTTTGCCGTGTTTCGAGGAAAAAGGAAACAACCTAGTGCGTTAATTTTGATAGGTGAGCCCGTGCTTGAGTTATAAAATTACAACGAAAAGTGGCATTAATTTTTATACATATAGATTTAAAACTGTTTTTATATTTCAGCTACCATTCTACATATTATATAATATTCAGCAATTTTCTACTGCCGGAATGGACTACGAACATGATGATGACCCTCGGTGCAGTGCCCTACCATTTGGCAGCGTGGATCGCACAACTGGGCTGCGGTGGGTTCTCGGCGAAAACAAGCGGATGGAAGAACGGAGCGTAACGTATACGCCCGCCTTCTTGACCATGTTTCGCGAGATGCTCCGTTTCTCGATCGTCGGAATTCGGTCGTTGAGTATAAAAAAGACAATAAATCTTGCTCGGAAATTGCGACATTACTGAAACTAAAACCAAATTTTGTTTATACCATCATCAAAAATTTTGAAAACAGTGGTTCCATTGGAAATAAGCCGCGAACTGGCCGACCAAAAAAGCTTTCGCGCAGAGACATTAGTTCAATTTTAAAAGAAGTGAACAAAAATCCAAAAATAAATGCCCCGGATTTGGCGAAACAAGTGACTGCGGTAAGGAAAAAGGATGTCAATGCAAGAACAATCCCGAGAGCATTAAATTCAAATGGGTTTCTACGCAGAACTCCACGTAAAAACCATTAATATCCGCAAAAACCCGACTTCAGCGCCTAGAGTTGGCCAAGGCAGATATCTACAAGGACGATGATTTTTGGAATCAAGTCATTTTAACCGATGAGTCGAAATACAACATGTTCGGGTGTGATGGTCACAGTAAACTATTGAGAAAAAAGAATATGGCTTTAGAGACCAAAAATTTGACACCTACTGTCAAGCACGGTGAAGGTAATGTTGTGGTTTTGGGGAGCCATAGTTGCATCTGGGGTCGGCAGATTCGCTTTTGTTGAAACTACTATGGACCGCTATGTTTACAAGAACCTGTTGCAGCAACATTTAAGACCCTCAGTTGAGAAGTTGTGCATTGGAGGGAGGTGGATTTTCCAACAGGGCAATGATCCGAAGCACTTTTCAGCAAGTACTGGTTGTTGTACTACGCTCCCAGGCAGCTGTATACACCTCTCCAAAGCCCGGATTTAAACCCAATAGAACATCTATGGGAGCTTCTGGAGCGGAAAATTCGGAAATGTAGCATAAAAAATAGAAATTTGTTGAAGGAAGCGCTCATTACAGAATGTGAGAAAATTACATCCGCAAAAACTGATCATTTAGTCACCTATTAATTAATTGATGCCAGCCATTAAACCAGCAAATAATTTTAAAAATTCCGATACGTTTAGTTGGAAATTTTTTGTGTATAAGCCAACCAGCACTGGCGCCGTAGACTTTTGTCTATTCAATTTTTTATGCTTTCATGAATTTCTCTTTAAGTTTGTTATGAAATGTTTGTTTTCGATTTTTAATAAATATATTTACGTTACTGGACAATGTGCACAGGGCTAGATTTGCCACTAGGCCCGGTAGGTCCGGGCCTAGGGCGGCAAATTTTCGATTTTTTTGGGCCGGCCACTTTTTTTAACTTCTTGTAATCGACTCGAAAATCGAAATTGAAATTTTCAACATATCTTTACGTTTTGAGGTCTTTAGAGTATATTTTAAGTGTTTTTAGAAAGAAGTATGTATGTGTGTGTGTGTATGTACGTACGTATGTGCGTTCGTGGACAGTTTTTTCAAAGAGCGTAATTCACGTAAACAAAGCCCTATCGACTTCGTTAAGGTGTCAATCGAAGCGGCTTTGCAATCTTAAGAGCTGATTAGTTTTTGGAAAACTTCGGTCGGGGGGTTTGCTGTTTTGCCCGTTTGGAGGTCATTTCTGTCATGCGTTATATCTCGCGAACCAAACATACGATTTGCTTCATCAAGATGTCAATCGACGCGTATTAACAATTATGTGATTCTATCAAGTTTTTGAAAAATTTGTTGGAGCCGTTTTTTAATTTTTTCAAAAAAAGTGCAAAAAATTGTGTTTTTTTCTTCAAAAACAATAAATTTTTAACCTTATTGTCAAGTCCAAGTAATCAATCTTTATATAATTTATATACTCCAAACAGTTTTTTTTAAAATGCCATCAAAATTTTTTCTCATGAATACGAAAAAAATCAAATAAAAAATAAAAAATCATTGACAGTCATCATGATCTTCAAGGTCATTGCTGACATGCGTTATATCTCGCGAATCAAACATAGGATTTGCATTATTTAGGTGCCAATGAACGCGTATTAATATTTGTGTAAATTTGTCGCATTTTTAAACAAATCGTTGGAGCCGTTTTTTAATTTAAGAAAAAAAAAGTGCAAAAATTAGGTTTTTTTCATAAACAATAAATTTTTAACCTGATTTGCGAAATGTAGTAGGCAATGTTTATAAAATTTACATACTTCAAATAATGTTTGTAGAAACATCATCAAAACTTTTTCTCATGATTACGTAAAAAATTAAATTAAAAATGAAAAATCATAAAATGTCATCATGATTTTCAAGGTCATTTTTATCATTCACTATATCTCACGAACCAGATAGTGTATTATTATCTTTGTGAAGTTTTTAACATTATAAAAATTCGTTTCAGCCTTTTTTTAATTTAATAGAAGAAAATGCAAAAAAGTATAGTTTTTTTCATAAAAAATGTTTTTTTACCTGACCACAGCACAGTAATACCAGTTTATAAAATTTATACATTCTTATCAGGTTTTGAAGAGAAACTGGCAAATTAGCCAAAATGAAAAAAAATCATTCAAAGTTACCATTTAAGGAGGGTTCATACGAATGCTTTTACTTTATATCTTTTATTCTAAAAAATTGTTGTAAATTCAATGTTTTAAAATATTTGCATAATTTGAGCAGATTTTTAATAGTTTTTATAGTCTTTTAATTAAAAAAAAAATGCTTAAATTTTGAAAACCAACAAAAATTTTCAAGACCAAAAAGGCGTGAATATTCAATCTGTCTTCATCGATCAAAAACCTTACGTAATCAATGGACCCTCCCGTAGACGATATGATTCATATTAAATCATTCCTGTTACTGCTATGACTACCTCTCATTGTTGTAATGTTGTTGATGTTTATGTAGATATTAATGGGAAGTAGACCGTGTGAACCTCAAGGGTCGCACCTCGCGGCTTGTTAATTTTTATTTGGGGCGGCGAAATTTTGTTTCCCTGTCGACTATTAACCAGTTCCAATATTTCCAATGATGTTTTTCTTTTTGACAACACTGTATTCTCAGACTGTTGGGTGGCGGGAGCGTGCCAGTGCCTGCAGAAGTCAGTGTTAGCTCGTGAGCTGTAGGTTGCAGGACGATGCGCGATCGTCTCAACTCTCAACCGTATCGTATCACTCGGGAAATTATTGAAAATTCACAATTTTTCGGTAAGCGAGGATAGTGTGACTAATTTTATATTTTATCGTTCATAACATATAATATACATACTGTTTAAAAACAACTTTTAATTATAAACATGACCATGAGTGATGAAAGAGCCCGACTAAGTGGCGCGAAATGCCGAAAAAAGGCAAAAGAAAAGCTAGTAAACGAAGCGGAATTGATAAAGAAAACTAGAAAATTAGATGAGTTCTTTCAACAGCCTCAGCCTCAAAAAAGTGTAAACACTCTCGCAAGTCAAAGCTCCGAGAACGACATTGCCGCGCGTATTTCAAATGTTGATGCTGAGTCTATCGAAACAACGAGCACTACTGCTCCATTGGATGCTGATGTGGGTCCAAAATCAAAAGTGATCCAACAGCAGTAGATTCTCGACAGGAGAGATCCTGATCCAGCCACTTGGACGATAGATAAGGCTACACGAGACTATATAGCGGCGAATGGTCTTCAGCAAAATATGGACGCAAATTTCAGCAAAAGTAAACGCGTATACGATGATAAAATACGCCACTTATCAAAATCATTATTCGAACGAGAGCTGTTGAATGGAAAGTAGAGTCTTCGTAACTGGTTAATGTACTCTGGAAGTACCGGCCATGTTTATTGCGGACCGTGTCTTGCTTTCGACGGAGGAACACAGTTTGGTAGCAAGCTAACAACACAGCTTGATGAGGAAATCGTATATTGGAGACACGTATTAAAGAGAGTAGTAGCGACAGTAAAAGCGCTTGCATCACGAGGATTACCGTTTAGGGGCCACGATGAAAAATTTGGATCGCCACATAATGGAAACTATTTGATGTCACTGGAACTCATCGCTGAGTTCGATCCATTTTTGGTGGAACATATTTCTCGCCATGGTAATCCAGGCAGTGGACACACGAGCTACCTTTCTTCAACAATTTGCGAGGAGTTTGTAGGGTGCATGGCAAAAAAAAAGTGGTAAACATCATTTTATCGGAGATCAAATTAGCTAAATACTTCTCACTTATCGTGGATTCAACGCCGGACATCGCCCATGTCGATCAGTTGACATTGGTAATTCGTTATGTACAACCAAATGGTGTACCAATCGAGCGCTTCCTGAAATTTATTCCCAGCGCCGATCACAAAGCGCAGGAAATGACAGATGCTATAACCACGGCTTTAAGAGACTTCGAAATAAATATCGTTAATTGCCGAGGGCAGTCTTACGACAACGCGGCCAATATGTCCGGTGCGTACAACGGTCTCCAAGCGCAAATCAAAAAGCTTTCTCCGGAAGCCGAGTATGTTCCGTGTGCGGCCCACTTGCTCAATTTGGTAGGAGAGAAAGCTGCTGAAAGCTGCAAAGAAGCTGTTCGATTTTTTGCACTTTTACAAGACCTTTATAATTTTTTCACGGCATCAACACACCGCTGGGATGTTCTTCAGGTTCAAACGGCAGGCAAAACGTCACCTTGAAGAGTCTGTCTGCAACTCGCTGGTCTGCTCGTGCGGACGCTTGTCAAAGCTTGTATGAATTTCGAGATAAAATCATCGCTGCGCTGCTCTCTATTGAGAGCGATAATCAACAGAAGGCGACTACAAGATGTGAAGCTAAAGGTATTCGGCTTAACCTTGAGAGGCTAGAAACAACTTTTGTGAGTTGTTTTTGGGGATTCGTACTGAACCGAAGAATTACATACGGGATTATAATTTGGAGCCAAACTACCAAAAATAACCTCATGAGCATGTCACGAATACTAACTAAAGCATACAAAACCATATATAACTTGCAAAGGATGACCGCTACATCTGAAGTATATAAAACAGCACAAGAACTTAATGTAGACGGACTGATTCACATGGAAAAAGGAAAATTCATTTTTAAAAATTTACACATTGAACAAATGAAAACAACGAAACTAGACATGAATGGGAGAAAAAACGACTACAATATGAGAAACACAAATAAAATTTTAATAAAATTTGCTAGGACAGAGCGCCTGAGGATGGATCCGATTAACGCCGCATCAAATTTTTACAATAAGCTACCTCAAACAATAAAAGAAGCGCGTAACATAATGACATTTAAAATCATGCTACGTAAACATTTACTGAAAATTCAATTTGAATAATTAAGAACGGTAATGTTTTTTTATTATCATTTTTTTTTAATTTTAATTTTAATTTTAATTTTTTTTTATTTTAATTTTAATTTTTTTTTTATTTTAATTTTTAATTTAATTTTATTTCCTTTTTTTTATTTTTTTTCCTTTTTCCTTTATATATATATATATATATATACACACATATATATATATACACACATATATATATATACACACATATATATATATACATATATATATATATATATAAATCTTAACTTCAACCGTCGTGGCGAGTAGACGTGTTTTCAAAAGCTGTTGTACGTGCAGTTAGCCGCTATTCCATTCAATCGATTATTTGATTGTTCAGACTGTTTTTAATTAATTTGTGCGTGTCTGTGCATATTTCCCCTTACACCAAAGTGACCCAATTAATTATAGCAACATAGTGACCCAATTAAGCCATTGTTGCACGTCTTCACCTCGATATCAATTGTGTCGTTTATAAAATCGATTACATTGTCCGAAAAGTGCAATTCGCAACATGAATATCAAATGCAGTATGGAAAATTGCATCGCGTTCGACAACACTTTCAAGTTTGTGACATGCCGCGCGTTTTGCAACAGAAAGTTTCACGGTGCATGTATTGATGCGCCTAGGGATTGGTACCATCCCTACATGGACAACAACTTTATCTGTGCAGATTGCCAGAACACCAACAGGCTGATGAAATGTATGTATGACAATATTATAAGTCATGTCGATAAATTAACACAGGACACAGCACACTTATTGACGAAGCAGCAAGCGCAGACAAGGGCAAACGATGAAAGTTTTGTGGAAATGGCTACCAGTTTCGACGATTTAACCACTGTACTTTCCACCGCCAAAAACAATAAAGGTTTCGACAAGGCTCTCCATGAGCTGCACAACAAATTTGACATCTTGAATAGTAAATTAGCGGAAATGAGTACACTGTCGACGTCTCCTTCCCACAAACAGGACCCAAACGCAAAACATATAGCCGACCTCGAAGATAGACTATTAAACCTGCTCAATGAAAAATTGTCTACACTGTCAATACAAAACTCATCATGGATAGCAACCACAGAGAACAAACTTGAAAGTGCAATCCAGAAAATTGTAAGCATGGGCACTGTACTGTGCGAACAAAACCGCACCACCCATAACATTCCAACCCGCTGTGAACTGCCCCTAAACCATGAAATTTTGTTTGCTGACCTTAAAAACATGTTGAACAGTGCATTGAAAGTTCCTACGCAAGATAAGGCAACATCTCCCATCAAACGTTTATCTGTCGAGGATAAAAAGCCAGTTTCAACACCTACTACCCAGAAAACAAAAAGTGCCAGCAAGATTTTTCAATTCGGTACATCCTGGTCAGAAGAAGATTGGAATAGAAGGATAAATAAAGTTAAGCGTATAAATGCGGATTACGTGAAAAACGTCAATATTGCCTCGTGTATATCACGGAAGAATGAAGGCTACGAAGTATTTCATGTAAGGGGTGCCCCAGTATCTGCAGATGTAACGTGGATGATTCAATTCCTTCAAAGTGAGCTTGCCATTACTGATTGTTTAGCTGAAACTCTCTCTAAAAGCACCAAGAGAAAAACCACGTCATTCAAAGTATGTATTCCATCTCGGTATGCCTGGCTGTTCTTTCAGCATGAAGGTAAGGCGAAGCAAATTTGGAATGGGATGACATTCACCCTATGGCGTAACTCAACCAAAAAGGTTCAGCATAAGCAGAAACTAGTCAGTAAGAACAATTCATTTACGTGTACAGCCTCCCCTAAAAATGTTGCAATTTTCCCGACTAACAACCCTAATCCCGTCCAACAACTAGGTATTATTACTACTCCCACTTTACCTGCTTCCACTTCTAAAGTCCCCATTAGCATACCTACGTCTTGTAAGCTTACCACTGACACCTCCTTAAAAAAAAGTCCCATATGCAGCGCAGATCCTACGACACCCACCCCTGCAAGACGTATTTTCAATACCAAGCAGCCGGCTTCAATATCCATTCCACTTGATGTTTCTTGCGAAACCTCTACTTGTCACATGATGACTGCTAAGACAAACGCAACATCCAAATATGCTAATTTTATCCGCGGTGACGATCAAATCCCCTCGCAATCCGGTGCTATCCACATGCCAAACCCTACTATTAATCGACCTTCCGCACCTAAATTTATTGATCCACTGGTACCTCCGGTTGTAAGAATTACCTCGAACTCTACAGACGATCTTGAGAGCAGATATCTTTTATCTCGGTTAAGAGACCATAAAATTTACGACAATGTCCGCCTTTTCCTTGCATACATGCATAACGCACCGGAAACTACCTGCTTTGAGGGGAAAACGAAAACCAATCTCAAGGTCATGATCCAACAAGAAGGTCTCCCTACTGACCTTGATTCTTTACGTCTCTTTTTTAATCGATATCATGAAGAACTCGGTATGTCCCCTGATCAAGTCAAACGTGATCTTGAAACTTATAGCTCCTATGTCAGCTCTAAGTATATCTCTCTCTTACAAAAATCACGGGAAGACCATAAGAAATTTTATTCCTAATACGAAAGACACGTCTAAAATCTTAAGATTTCTCTACCATAACTGCAGTGGTATGAGGGGCAAATTAAATAGACTTTATATTGACGCCAAATCTTGCCATTTCAATATACTCACTATAACAGAGACTTGGTTGAACGACTCGTACAAAAACGAAGAAATACTTGACAACAATTGGACAATCTATAGAGCTGATCGTGATTATCTTCATACTGGTGTCTCAAGGGGAGGTGGTGTTCTTACCGCAATTCACAACTCCCTGTCGAGTGAACTTGTTACAACCGTGTCCCATAAATCATTTGAACATATATTTATCAGAGTTTTATTAGAAAAACATTTCCTCTACATCGGTGTTATTTATGTGCCCCCACACTCCGAAGATACTACTTATAATGATTTGAGCGACGTAATATCTTCTGTCATTGATTCATTGAATGTGGATGATAAAATTATCATATTTGGTGACTTCAATCGCCCGAATATTGGCTTTATAACCGATGACAATGATAGTCACCTCCTCCCAGTCAACATTCTTGGCGACATTGACTTTAATCTCATCAGTGTGTTTTATGGCAATGATTTGCAGCAAGTTATTTCGACTCCTAACCAAAATGGCAAATGGTTAGATCTGATTTTCACCAACTTTTATGACGAAGCGGTGGTTAGCCAAACCATTGACACCGAGAATCTTTTCTCCAACACTCTCCATCACTCAGCTTTGACGGTTGAACTATCCACTGCGAATGTACCCTTTACCCAATCGTACAATAATGAAATTGTATATGATTTCTTAAATGCTGACTATATTAGCATTAAAAAATTTCTCGATACCATACATTGGCCGAGTTTCTTTTCGTCGTTAGATTTAGATGAATCTATAACTTCTTTTTATACGCTAATCTTTCATGCTATTAATAAATTTGTACCAAAGATAAAGAAACGGAGCAAACTTTCAGAACCCTGGCTTGATCATGATTTAAGGCACTTAAGAAACCAAAGAAACAGACTATATAGGAAAATAAAAAATGGAATTTTCGTCGACGAGGATCTAAAGAAAATGCACGATAAGCTATCGAATGAATTCTCCACTAAATCCCGACAAGCGTACGATGTTTACGTCAACGTAATTGGTGAAAGCATTATAAATGATCCGAAAAAATTCTTTGATTTCGTTAATACAAAACGTAAAATGACAGGCTATCCCGTTTCTTTGTTCAAAGGGAATGTTGTATCCTCCTCTCCACTTGAAACTTGCAACCTATTTGCCGATCATTTTCAGGAGACCTTCTGCCCGCCTATAGTCTCGTCAACAACACCGTCGATTGGAGCTAACACAACGCCCCTCATCGACAGTATAGTCTTGTCACAAGAGGCAATTATTAATGCTGTTTACGAGCTAAAAGTGAACAAAGGACCCGGCCCAGACTTACTTCCTCCTGGTTTCTTGGTTCGTTGCATAGACCAACTTGTCACTCCTTTGCACCTCATTTTCAATAGATCTCTGTCTCTAGGTGTCTTTCCGTCCTCCTGGAAATCCTCGCATCTTATACCTATTCATAAAAGTGGTGATAAGCGATCTGTTGATAACTACCGAGGGATCGCTATTTTGTCAGTCATCCCCAAACTCTTTGAGAAGCTAGTTTGCGATATTCTCACTCCCATCATAGACCCCCTCCTTAACGAACAGCAGCATGGATTTCGTAAAGACAGGTCGACTTCCACTAATCTCATGATCCTAGTTTCTGACGTCCTCTGTGAAATGGAAAAGGGAAACCAAGTTGACGCGGTCTATACAGACTTTAGTAAGGCTTTTGACCGGGTTGATCATCAAACCCTAATACGTAAAGTACGTAATTTTGGAGTATCTGGTTCCCTACTCAATTGGCTACAATCCTATCTCTGTGACCGAACTCAGATGGTCAAATTCCAAGGTCACTTATCTAAAAGAGTTTTTGCATCCTCCGGAGTACCACAAGGCAGTCATTTAGGCCCTCTGTTGTTTAATATATTCATTTCTGATCTATCTGCGACACTGTCTAACATACCTCACCTATTCTATGCTGACGACTTAAAAATTTACTACAGCATCAAAACACAATCGGATGCAGCCTTCCTCCAGTCCAAGATTCATGCACTTGCACACTGGTGTAGTCAGAATAAGCTCTATCTCAATGTCAGCAAATGCCACGTGTTGAGCTTTTCTCGTAAAAATGCAGTTACTACCTATTCTTATTACCTTAACGACATAGTTTTAAACAGGGCTGATCATGTCGTTGACCTCGGCGTAGTCTTAGACAACCAATTGCGGTTCAATCTGCAATATGACAAAGTCCTATCAAAGGCTAATAAACAGCTTGGCTTCATTAAGAGACGAGCCAAAGAATTCAAAAACGTTTGGGTTACCAAGTCCTTATACACCACCTTCGTGCGGCCCTTGATCGAATATGCTTGCATAATTTGGAACCCCGTTTTTGTGCTCCACAGCGACAGACTTGAATCTATCCAGAAACAATTCTTGCTTTTTGCCTTGAGGGACCTCTACAACCCGAGTGTCTTTCATAGTCTTCCTTCCTACAAATATAGACTAGACCTTCTAAACTTAATGTCTCTTTCATCTAGAAGAACACTAATTAGTGCCAGTTTCACCTTCGACGTTATCAGCGGCGCAGTAAATATAGTAGCCCTCGCTGATAGAATAAAATTTAATGACCAACAACGACGTACTCGACACACAACCCTGCTTAAAGAATATCGGCATCACACGGCCTATGGTCATAATGAACCGATAAATAGATGTTGCAGAATATTCAACACAATTAGTAACCACTATTCTCCGGGTATCCCTAAATCGTCCTTTAAACGTAACCTGACAAAGGCCCTATTGTCATTATAACCACGCACTCCCCAACTAAGCCTGATTAAGTTTTAATTAGACTAAGTTACTTTACTTTAACTTATTAATTATTTATGTATTTTGTATTGTTTACTTGATGCCTTGTTTGGTGTAAATAAATAAATAAATAAATATATACATATATATATATATATATATATATATATATATATATATATATATATATATATATATATATAAATATATATCTTTTTTAAGAACGCTAATATTTTTTTTCCTGCTACAAATGTGAAACAAAATTAGTTATATTGAACTCTGAATAAAACTTTTGAAATACTGGTACTATCCCTTATACCGATATACATCGTCTGGGAAGTACTATTTAAATGAACAAGCTTTCAGGAAATAAATTGCACACGGACAGTGCAAGCAATGAATTATGGAGTAAAGATTTTTTGGTGGAAGCGGAGGTGGTTTTAGTCGGTAGAAATCCGACATGCCGAGAAGCAGGAGCAACTCGGTATCTTTTGAAGATTTCCATCTCCCAACGACGAAAAAAAAAATTACAGTCTGTCGATATCGACATATTCATTGTAGTACAACTGTACGATTCGCTAATCGCTCTCATTTCCGATACGCGCGATCAATTTGACGATTTTGAAGAGACGGCACTGAAACTATCGGAACAGCAAGAATACGGAAACAAAAAGGATAAAAAAGCGCAAGATGTGGGCAGGTGAGAGTGCACCAGAAGAAATGGTAATCACCGGCAGGGAACATTTGAGAGTAGAAACGTTTTTAGTTATTATCCACAGCCTGCTCTGCGAGTTCCGTAAGCGGCGTGAGGCGTATCAACGCTTTCATGAAAAGTTTTCTTTCCTCACTGATCTACGTGCCACGAGCATAGCTGACGTTAAAAAGAAAGCAGAGACTTTACAAGCTCTCTATAGTTCTGACCTCGAAGAAAGCTTTGCCGATGAATGCATTCATTTCCGAGGACACTGTTTGTCGATCGCGGAAAAACCTATGACTGCATTGTCACTATTGAAATCGA
This sequence comes from Oxycera nigricornis, assembly GCA_963942545.1. NCBI lineage: Eukaryota > Metazoa > Arthropoda > Insecta > Diptera > Stratiomyidae > Oxycera > Oxycera nigricornis. The sequence continues at coordinate 85,163,031 of OZ012663.1, forward strand.
TCCGAGAAGATGAGCTTCATACTGTGTACCCCAACGTCAATATTGCATTAGGGGAAGGTGGGGTAGATTTGCACATGGGGCACATTCGTACTGTGGCTGTAATAAGAAAACTATTCACATTGACATGTTCGCGCTTGCATGGAAGACTCGTGCATTTGCACACAGTTAGCTCGTGAATTGAGGCAGCAGTGCTATTGCTGACTTTGCCTGGACAAATCGTTGTGTGTTTTTTCAGTGCAGAAGTATTTTTTTCATGTGACTTCAACTTGGGTTAACGGTAGTGAGTTTTTGCTGAAATTTTATAGTAGTTCCGTTTGTTCATAAGGTGACGTGTTATTTTACTGTGGGTGTTCTAGTTATGCGATGTTATTAACAGATTTCAATAAAAATAACAAAAACCATTGTTGGTCGCTTTGGGGAACATTCGTACATACAGGTGTCGGGTACATTCGTACAGTACGAATGTGACCCAAAGCAGTCATTAAGGGTTTTTATTATTTTTATTGAAATCTCTGTAAACTCATGCATTCTAATTTACATTTATTTTGAATAATTATATTATCCCAGAACTATGGTACGAAATTACAAGCGAAAGGGGACCAGAAGTGGAGATGTGGATGAAGAGGCAATGAAATCTGCGATACAAGAAGTTTTGGATAAAACATTATCTATTCGAAAATCTGCAGATAAATTCGGCGTCAAGCCATCAACTCTTGAAAGTCGTATTAAGAAGGTTCAAAAAAAAACATTTGGCGATAACAACATTGCCGAAAGATCTTTTGGTTCCAAGTTTACTGCAAATCAAGTATTTTCTATCGCAGAAGAGATTCTTTTAAACAAATATATCACAGAATGCTCAAGAATGCACTATGGATTAACACTTGAGAATTTGAAGAGGCTTGCCTACGAATATGCACTTGCAAATAAACTTAATTTTCCACCTAGCTGGAATCGCAACAAAATAGCAGGAAAGGATTGGCTGGAGGGTTACCGTAAACGTAGCCCAAATTTAAGTTTGCGAAAACCTGAGAACACTAGCGCAGCTAGATCGTATGGTTTCAATAAGGTAGCCGTAAACGATTTTTACCGAAACCTAGAAAATATCTTGGATAATTATAAATTTACTGGTGATCGGATTTTTAATTTTGATGAGTCTGGCATATCCACTGTTTTAAACACGCCCAAAGTACTTGCTGAAAAAACGCAAAAACAAATCGGCCAACTTGTTTCTGCTGAAAGAGGAGAGCTAGTTACTTTTGGAGGCATAATTTCGGCGAACGGGAACACCATCGCACCATTATTTGTATTCCCTAGAGTCCATTTCAAGGATCATTTTATGGATGGTTCTCCAGAAGGCAGCTTAGGAGTTTCTAATAGGAGCGGATGGATAAATACTAATATTTTTGTTGAAGTTCTAAGGCACATCCAGAAGCATACGCTGTGCTCCAAAGCGAACCCTATTTTACTCCTAGCCGACAACCATGAAAGTCATATCTCAATAGATGCTGTAAATTATGCCCGAGAAAACGGGATAGTATACCTGTCATTCCCACCACACACAACACACCGCCTCCAACCATTGGATGTGGGCGTATTTGGGCCTTTTAAGTCAAAATTAAAGATTGCTTTTAACGATTGGCATCTAAATAATCCAGGAAAAACGATTAATATTTACAATATTCCGAAATTAGCTAAAATAGCCTATTTTCAAACTTTTTCCGGTAAAAACATTACAAGTGCTTTTGAAAATACAGGAATATGGCCATTCAACAAACTTATATTCAGCGACGATGATTTTGCGGCCGTTCAGGTTTACCAGTCATGCTCCATAGCAGGTTTACAAGAGAATATTGTTCCAACCATGCCAGAAGATACTGATCCATCCATCGACACACAACCGATTTCATCGCCTCCATTGCCTAATTCTCCGCAACAGCCACTTAATTGCGATATTCATACAGCATCAACTTCCAAAGGACCGGTAACTCCCGAGATGGTTCGACCATACCCTAAAGTAAATAAAAATATGTCTACAAAATCAAAAAAAGGAAAACAACTAGGTAAATCGCGAATTTATACTAACACACCAGAAAAGAATAGACTTGAAGACATTGAAGAAGCTAAAGAAGTTAAGAAAAAGGAGCAAGAACAAAAAAGGAAGGCAAGAGAAATAAAGCGTGTCCTGAGTTTGTTATCAGAAACAAATAAGACAGCAAATCCAAAAAGAAAGAAGAAAACCATAATCGAGACTGATAGTGAGAGTGATACTGAAATAAGTATAAGAGAAAGCTCTACTTCTCCCATCGATGAGGTAGTGTTTGAAGAATCTGATATCGAAATCGAAACTCCCGTGTTAGCGGAAACTATAACAGAAGGAACCTTTTTGTTAATTAAGTTTGAAAAAAGGACAGTCAGTTTTGAATTACGTCGGACAGGTGGCTACCAAATACTGCTCTATCGAATACAAGGTTTCATTTTTAAGGAAAAAGGATGGTTCTTGGAAATTTGTCTTTCCAAATATCAAAGATGAAGGAACAGTTTACTTCTCAGATGTAGTTTCAATACCACCGCAACCCATATCTGCTTCTACAGCAAGGACCAGTAGTATCTTCAGCTTTGCTAAAGACCTCTCAGCTTACAATGTGCAGTAATTTTCAAAGCTTGTTTTCAGAATGATGTTATTTTTAGTTGTTTTTTATTTTGTGTTTGTACAGCCAAGAAATGTTATTTAGTTCTCAAAAATAATAAAGCTGTGTCAATTTGATCTCTATATTTTTGCTAATAAATGATAATTGTCAGTAAATTTGTTCTTTATTTTGCTCATGAACGGAGGTTCCCCATTATGTACGCATGTGCCCCACACTATGTACGAATGTACCCTCCATAAAGGGTACATTCGTACATTTTCAGTTCCTCTACAAAATTTTTCATTACACAAATATGGTATATCGTATCAACTTTAACCTACACTATTTTAAAAGCCTAATATTGTGACTATTCAACTGCATACTAGTTTGTTTGAAAGAGCTGTTGGTTTTTTTATTTTCAGCAAAAAAGGAAAAATCGTGCGAATCTGCCCCACTTTCCCCTACACATGTGTGTCTGCACTCCTGTAAGTAACTGCTCTGGAGAACGGAGCTTCTCATGTTTACGTCGAGTTAAAAATTATCTGCGTTCTAAAATGAAGGAAGATAGGCTCAACGCTCTCTCTATTCTCAGCATCGAGTCCGCATTACTGCGATCTCTCGATTGAGATGAATTGATAACTACGTTCGCGACCCAGAAGGCAAGACGTGTGGCGATGTAGGATATATCCCAAAAATCTTTGATTCTCGTTTACGAATGATAATATAATTGGCAGTGTATAATTGAAATGATTGTTAAATGAAAGATTGATGATTTGATAAATTGATAAACTATTCGTATGTTTCTATGTTTGGCATGTTTTCTTTTCTTTTCGTCGAAAGTCTTTACATATAGCAGCAAGACTGCAAGGTGGAACCTTGCAAATTGGTACTTTTCGGTTCTTTTTTAAGGTACTTGGTACTTTTGGATTCGTTACCGTGTGTGTATTGTTGCGGATCAATTCTCAATTTTAGTAGTTCATTTTTTTCATTTCTTCCAAATTGGAATATATTCAAATTTCCCTCAGTACACGTCCAAATCATCAGCATTGGCAGTACTAAATCCCAATTTAGTAATCCACCACACGCGCTGTCTCTCTTGCGAGGTGAGTTTAAGTGATCGAGCGCGAATCGGTTCACTTTGCATGCTGTCGCCCTCTGATTGGCCGAAAAGACTCTGACATATTACCATATATGGTAATAATTGGAGCAAAAATGCTTCAACGGGTGATCGCGGTGAAAAAGTGTAGGAGGTGAGTTGACGAAAAGGAGTTGGAAAAGTGGTGTTGACCGAGACGGTCACGTTTTTTTTTTTTTGAAAAAAAAAATATATATATAAAAAAGTTTCCTTTCATGGAAGAATTGGTTTGTCTGCTGAAAGCTCAACTCTTGGAAAAGAGTGGAAAAATACGAAGGTAACGACTGGAATCTGATGATACATCCTGATGTGGGCTCGGTTCCGGATGTCTTGATAACGCTGGGATTTTGGGACGCGACCTGCTTTCCGAAGAGAGGTAAGGTTTCTCGTCGGAGTTCGCGGATAAACAAGTAGAAGCACCGTGGGTCAACTCGCGCAGTTCGTTGAAGCCGCTCACTGGGCTACAGAGCCCCCAAAAGTGCCTTTCGCGACCAGCCCCATTGTCACCAAAAGCTTTGTATGGGAGAGTTTGTGATGAATCAAGAAGTTCGCGACCGAGTTGATAACGTCGGCTTGAACGAGCTGAAGACGCCCTTCAAGGACGACGTAACTGGTGAAGCACGTGTTCAACAAGGAGATGACTGATCTGCGAAGCAGCACGAAAGTGGTGTTCAAGCCATCGGCCTCATAAAAGTTGTTAAGTGTTCTGAAATTCGGATAGTTCGTGCGGCAGCGCGGAGGAATCGCAAATTTGCGTCGTGATTTAGTCAGTTCTCGCTGGACGCATTTGCAACAGTGAAATACCGATTGTCGATGCAACAACTGTAAATAAGGAACACATTCTGGCTATCATAAGTGTCGTCCAGCCGTTTGGTTGTTTAGCGCAGCGAGAACGGTCGTCCTGCGATAATACTACAATCCTCATTGGAAATGCCTTTGACACTCTTATCAAATTAATTGCGAGATCATACATAAAAAAAAACGTTTTATAACATCACATAACAATTCAAATGAAAATCAATATGCATCCGCATATTCTACAATTTAATTAAAGTTCATTTATTATTCGAAAATCAATTAAATAAATATATATAAAAATATATATAAACATAAGTGAAATAATATGAAGTGAGTTTTTCTTCATGGTTCTCCTCTCCTCAGCATGTGCGCGATTGGGTTTTTGTCCGGGTATAAAAGTTTCTTTTGTAGATGTGCATTTTATTCGCCCACGACCCGGTGAGCTAGCCGGTTTATAAAACATGTTATCTATGGTCGCCTCTATGCGACCACTGTTGGTGGGTGCTCCGCACGGGGGCCTCCTCTCGGCGGTCATCGTCCATGGTGCGTCCGAAGTGGCGGAGCACATGGATGATGATTGGCTGGGAGGGAGGTGAAGGAATGCGGGGCACGCAACAGTATTTTAATAATTATTTGTGTGGCAAGGGCGCAATAATAGTGAAATTTTACGAACGAATCAGTGCCGTTTTTATTCTGATATTCCTTTTTTGCAAGCTCGAGCGCAAAGAAAAACAGCGAAATATTCTAGGGAATCGAAAATAAATCGCGCATTATTACATATAATATAATTATCGAAAAGGGCGGCAAATATTTCTGAGGCCTACGGCGGTGCATCAATGGATTTTTGGTTAAAGCTTCTAATCAACCAGAATCTCAATATAAGATATTGCCGTAGACTTTTGTCCGCCACTGTACATATGTAAATAAAATATTTAAAATGTTGGCACGTGTATTTTCTTAATTAGATTCCAAAAGGTTTCGCGAGATTCCAAAAGATTTCGCGAGATTCCAAGTAGCTGACAAGCTTCATGTCTTGATTTAGTTTTAAAAAAGCATTTCACAATCATATTTCGTCACTTTTTGAGTTATTTTCTTAGAACACCATTAAATTATCTTTTTCTACTCCTTATACTGCGCGCGAAAGGGTCAATAAGGAAAAATTTTACAGATCAGTATAATTAGTGGAAACTTGTTTCAATTGACATTCTGAAAGTTTCTTATTTTCTACAAAAATCCCAGAGCATCCTGCAGTCAGGCGCATTTAATTTCAGTCCAGATATTGGAATAATTTATCTACTTCTCAGGGCATTAGTTCATCTAATTGGATATCTTTGAATGAATCGAAAATACTTTCCGAAACCATAATTTGAATCCCGATTTGCTTACAACTAGCATACCTGGTCCTGCGTACTGAGCAAAGAGCAAGATTTGTCGTGTTGTGGCCACACTTCCATCGCGCTTCATCAAGTCAACATGCACCGAAATTCGAACAGGATCAAGACTCATTCCTTCAGGTTGTGTACCGCTCGCTGGCCACCAAGAAATGCAGAACGCAGCTCCAAAAACGACACATCTCGCCGCCGTGAAATACTTTGCACACGGACAGTGCAAGTAATGAGCGATGGAGTGAGAGGTTTGGAGGAGGCAGAGGTGGTTTTAGTTGGTAAAAATCCGACATGTCGAGAAGCAGGAGCAAATTGGTATTTTTGAAGACGAACGACGAAAAAAATCGGCGACCAGCAGGGCCGCATTCCGCCCGACCACGCAACCTTTAGATTGTTTTGTTTTTCGCAGTGCTGCGTGTCCGGGCCGGGAAAGACGGATTGTCGCCGCACATTGAGGTCCACCTAAGTTGGACATGCGGTCATTTGCTGCCTATAAGAAAATTCAGGTAACGGTTTCTATTCGATTCGTCATTTCTTACTTGACGTACCGTTTGGATCCTCATGATGCTACCACAGCCTGCAGATCTGGATACTTTTCGAATAGGATGCGTATGAGGAATCACCATTCATGTCCCGAATTCCACAATATTGTGCATTGCGCAAATGCGCGTAACTACAAAATTTCACAATGTTTGAAAACTTGAAGACAAATTGACGTTTAATTGCACGTTTTCGCAGGAATACCCGCCGATTTCTCTTTTGAAGACTGTCAATTGTCCTTGTCGTCGATTTGCACTAACTTTTACTCGATGCCAATTGGAGTATTTATGAAAATTGGCGGCACGCGAATCGGCGTCATTTTTGTGTTCCTGTGCCGACATTTCGAACGACCGAAGTTGAACGCAAACAGCTGAGCAGTCGGAGTTGCAATTAAGTGGTGCCAACATACAGCAATAATCATTGGCCGACACATAGATGTCGCTACACGAGTCAGAATCAGATTATAAACGTAAACGGAATAGAATTTGAAATAGATATTTACGTATTAGATTTATTTAGGTTAAGTTCACCAAATTCTATAATTTTGAATTATATTAATTTAGTGTAGGGATAATAGATAAGAAAGAAGTAATGTTCTCAGCACTTAGTCTGTGCCACTCGTCGTGTGGGCTAATCATTATTTTGCATGTTGGCACCATTGAATCACGGCTAGGACTGATCAGTTGGCTGCGTTCGACAGGTCGTTGGTCCTTTGAAACGCCGGAACAGGAACGAAAACATGAAGCCGATTCGTGCGCCGCCAATTCTATTAAAATATACAGAACAATTTTTTTTTTCCAACGTTGGGAGGTGGGAATCTTCCAAAGATACTGATCATCTCCTGCCTCTCGGCATGCCGGATTTCTACCGACTTAAACCACCTCCGTTTCCTTCAATCACTCTCTCCATGAAAATTTAGTAATTATCTGTATTTAAATTTCAGTACATAGTACTTCCCAGACGATAAAAAATCGGTATAAGGGATAGTACCAAATTTGTAAATTTTAGTATCCTTTTAGTTAAATTAATCGTTCAGCCTATATGTTCATTAATTATTTCATGTTGACTACATGTTTGGCTTTGACTTTAGTGGAGCTGATTTTTTTTGTAATTTACTTCGTATGTTGTTCCTGAAGGAGGTATTTTTTAGTGTCGTTTTAAAGCAAGTTGGGTTCGCTATGTTTTTAATTTTGTCCGGTAGTGTATTGTAGAAATTAGCAGCTTTGTTGAAGGGATCTTCTTTTAGCCGATCGGTTCGGGCAAATGCGATAGCTATATTATTCATGTTTCTCATTTGGTAAGTGTTTTCCCCTCAATTTTATCTAATTTCACGGTGGTGTTTTCATTACGGTGTAAATACTTGTGTATGAATCTTTCCATGGAAATCATGCCTTGCAAACTCAATTCTTGAGCTGTTTTGAAAACTTCGCTGGAGTTGGCATAGGGAGATTGTAATTATACACCTTCGTTACTAGTCTGGAGATGATTAAGAAGGTACCTTTAGAAGTTTGACTCCAATTCAAGATGCCGTAAGAAATTTTGGAAAGGAGATGCGCATATCCTCTTGGAATCCCGGGTATCACATTTGATACTTGCGATAAAAATTCCACAACAGCGCGATCTATTGCGTTTTGTTAATATTTTGACGTTTAAGCTCTAAATGAGACATCTAGAGACGCACAGTTACAATTAGTTTTCATCTGAAGTGATTAGGTTGCAATTTAAAGGACCGTATTTTTCACTAATTTAAAGTTTTCGCCATGTCAACTTCACGTAAAGGTTAGTAATGATTAAATTATGAATTTCTAAGTAATTAACTGTTCTTATTTATTTGTCATGTTGTCTTTTTTGTTCTTGCGTATTACAATTATTGTGAAAGTTTATTGTTATGCGAAGATCATAAGAAATATTGACCATATCACATGTGATACTTTGGGGACTATGGGAAATAATCTCACCTATTTGTAATGATTCTAGGTTTAACGGACGACGAAATTCGCCAGCTTTAATGGAATTGCGAAGAAGAGAACTCTGATGCGGATGAAGATGACATACACTACCAGGATATGTATAACAACGAGGAGCAGCAAAGTCGGCAAGAACCAAATACTGATTGGGATACGTCGGATGATGAGCCGCTTCAATCTTTGCCAAGTTCGACGAAAAAAAATCCTGCAGGTAGACCAGTTTTTTGGTAGCATTCAACGGATTTTAGACCCATGTCTGTCGCACCACCTTTACGTTTTGTGGACAACCAGACTTATAATATCGAAAAGCCAATACAATACTTTGAACGGTATTTGAATGAAGATTTTTTTGCAGCTATGGCTTTTTGTGCAAATGTTACATCCTTTGCACGAACAGAAAAATCTATAAATACTACTGCTGCAGAAACGGCTTTTCGGATGTAGCATGGTCATAGGAATGCTGTGTATGCCAAGAATAAAACAATACTGGGCTTTAGAGACAAGATGTACGAAGTCACATCTGCAATGACTAGAAATCGTTACACTGAGATTCGGTCACACTTAAAAGTCGTTAATGACCCTGATATACCAGAATCTTCACGATCGAATGACTGTTTTTGGAAAATACGTCCAATAGTTGCACAAATAGAAAAAGCTTGCCGAGAAAATGTTCGTGACAAAGATGTCTCGATCGATGAGCAGATCTTACCTTAGGAAAGCCTAATCCAGAAGGAATAAAATTTTTTGTCGCAGCGAATCCTGACGGATTACCTCTGGATTTATACTTGTATGAAGACAAAGGATCTTCAGTGTGCTTTTTACCGGACACCCGAAAAGTTAGATGTTGGTGGAAGAATGGTTCTGAAGTTGCAGGATACTCTACCAGTAGGTACTTCGATTTTCATGGATCGTTATTTCAGCTCTATACCACTTGTGGATGTTGTAAGGCAAAGAGGATGTAATGGGACGGGTATTTTAATGAAGAATAAGGTACCAAAGAAGGAAAGAACCGTACATCGAAATGGTAGATCAGTGAAAGATAAAACAGACTATTTGAAATCTGATACCGCCCTACGAAAACTGGGGCGTGGGTCTTATGACTGTATTGTTCGTAATGATGAAAAATTGACAGTTACAAAGTGGTTTGATAACAAACCAATCTTTATTGCGTCAACAGAAATTGCCGTACATCCCACAGATACCTGTAGGCGTTGCAGCAAACACGAAAAAAGCATATTGATGTCGCAAGGCCAGCGTCAATAACACTTTATAATTCCTACATGGGAGGAATTGACTTGCTAGACAGGTTCCTCGGCAAATACGCGATGAGAGGTAGGACAGGAAAATGGACCGTCAGGGCCATTTTTCACTTTGTAGATTTTGCAGCTGTTCCATTTTTCACTTTGTAGATTTTGCAGCTGTTGCTTCTTGAATAGAGTATCGTCGAGAGGCTAAGGCCAAAGGTGACACTCCGCGTCAGTACCTTGATTTCAAAATGGAGCTAGCAAAAATTTACGCCTCCCAAAATAGAAATCCTCAAAACACTCATTCTGAAAGGCAAATCCCCAAGGCTTAGTCTTTCAGTTTCATCTACCAGATCTCTGAAAAGACGCATCGTCACAGCCTTACCACACGAAGGAAAAAAACGGGCTGCTCATATGCCAGTAGATATAACAAAGGTCGGTAAAAACTGATCTAAGTGCAGACTACCGGGTTGCAAATTATTAACATATGTAAAATGTCAGAAATGTGACATTTATGTTTCAATTCCACTAGGAGCTGCTATAAAACTATGCACGAGCACTAAATTAAAATTAGAATAAATAAATAATATTGAAATGGCATGGTTTTTTTATGTGTCCCAAAGTATCATATATGATACCATCTGAAAAACCGGAAATGTATGTTTTGGTAACATTTCATCGATCAATTTCATTTAAACTAACGCCAAATAGCTCCGTAATTAGAAAAATGCGGCTAAATTTAAAAATTTATACTCTGCGCCCCAAGAGGATAACAATTTGTTTTTTTTTTTGGAAAGAAGTAGAAGCGACGTTGAAGACCAATGAAGACAGCCAGTTTTTTCTTAGTTCATTTATGTGTGGAGTCCATGTTAGTTTCTCGTCTATTAGGAGTCCTAAATATTTCATTTGTTCCACTCTCTGAAGGGTCGTGTCGTTGATTTTTACGTGTGGTTGTGTGTCAGTTTTGTTCTTCTGTTTGAAAATCACATATTTTGTTTTCGCCGCGTTTAATGCCAATCTATTTTGTAGAAGCCAACGCCAATACTTGTCCAGGTCGGTATTTACTTTTTGCTCAATTTCGAAATTAGTTTTACCTGAGTAGACGAGCACAGTGTCATCTGCGTACATAACGACTTTCGCAGCAAGGTCTGCTTTTTTTATGGAATTGATATAAAGTAGAAGTAACGTTGGTCCTAGGATCGAGCCCTGCGGAACACCTATGCTAATTTCAGCAGTTTTACTTTTAACACCTCCTATTACTGTGTTTTGAGATCTATCCGTCAAGTAACTGCGTATTAATTCATTTGTTTTTCCGACAATTCCATATTCACCGAGCCTGGTCATTAATGTTTCATGTGTCACTGTGTCGAAGGCTTTCTTTAGGTCCACGAAAACTGCTGCAACGTAGTGGCCCTTATCCAAATACTCATTCACAAACCTAATCACATCAGTAATGGCATCTATTGTGCATTTGCCCGCCTGAAATCCGTACTGGTTTCTATCCAAGATTTCGTTTTGCAACAAGAATTCTTTGATTCGGGAATTTACAATTTTTTCAAGGATTTTACTTAAGGAATTCAAGAGTGAGATTGGTCTATAATTGTTTGGATCAGTTTCGTCACCTCGTTTAAAAATCGGTATAACAGAAGAGATTTTTAAGTATCCCGGGAATTTTCCCTGCTTAATGCATTTATTTATTAATGTAGTGTATCATAATCTGCACCATCCAATGTAATGTAGTGTAACACATTCGATGTCACCTAGTATAAGCTAATTTAGCCCGCACAAGAAAGTAAGTCATAAACCACTCAATTTGTAAACAAGTGCACATGCATAGATCGATACGCACGTGTTATGTTTTCTGCCGCTACACTCATCGATTAGTATGAGCGATTTACGATTGAAATCGTCTAGACACTTGACCAGACTAATGTGCGAACATGCATCATGTCATGGGTCAAGTGGACACGCCGCTCGATTTATGGATGTGCAGTCTCAATAATGAAATTCGATGATCCATGTTGCTGCATGGGCAAATAGATCATCGAACTGTTTGTATTGTAAAATTACATTAGGCATTTAGTCTTTAAGCAATAAATTAACTTAGTTATTAGTTTGAAAAACTGTATAAAAGAAGAAAGGAAATATAGATCGGGAGGATTTGCTTTCCTGACCTAGACGCGCGGAGATATTACTACGCGACGCTGCGCCATAGTAGCGAAGTTGAAGTCTCTCTCTGCAAACCTCAAACGCGATAAAGTAAATCGTTGCGTTTTAATTATTACACTTAGAAATATCGGCCGAGAGACATGTTCTCCACGCCACTCTATCTGCGGTTTGACCGCTTGGCTAGAGAAAGGATACAGGTGAAAGAATCTGTCCCCAATGCGATTCGATCATTACATGGCGATCCTGCACCTGACGACCCTGCGTTAGGCGGACCACAGAAACCTAAATCAAGGCAATTCTGCCCATTCGAAGCTGAAAGTCTCTTACATAAAATAAGAACAATAAAATTTTGAATTTCTACGTTGATGACTAAGAATACGACCGAAAATGGAATCTCGACGTAAAATAATGGAGATGGAACTTCATCGAAAGAAGAAGGCGAAGATGAAGAATAATTTTCTGCGCTAATTGCGAGTAAACTAACAAACAATTTAATGATGGCTAAATGATTTATCGGCAACGACCAGGAATTTATAATTGAACACTAATTATTTTTAATCAAAATTTAAATTTTCATAGCTATGGACTGAATAACAATACTATAATAACTATAGAATCTTTAAACAAATCGATAAAATTTTGAGATAACATGAAATCACTACGTGAACTCTTAGGAAAACTGTGTCAAAATGCACCTCACGTTTAAAAGGAAAAATATGATTAACGAAGTTGAATACGATTGATACATTTGGATAATAAGCGATTTTCAATTGTTTATTGAGAACGCGCAAAAAAAAACACTTTACACTTTAGTTAGAATTACTGTAGATCGTATAAATATGCGAATTATTGTATTTAGATTTTGGGTTTCATCTATTTAACAAACAGTTTGCTATCAAGTCAACACAAAATAATAGTGCAAAAGTTGACATGGAAGATCACATTCTTTCTTTAAATTTAGTTCGAAGCATTCGATATCGTCAATGCAGATTAGAAATCTTCACATTTTTATTATGATAGAAACAATAACGGCAATAGTCAATTCAGGAACATCCATTACTTATCGATCAAGCCAAAAAACATCTAAAAGATCGTAAGTAATTCTTTAAAAATGCTGAAGAATTTACGCAAAAAAATAGTGAGAAGCGACCACCTGAATAAAACAAAAAACAAATTATTTAAAAAAAAGAAAATTATGGAAAATTAAAAATAAAATAAAAAATTAATGAAAACAACAACAACCAATAAATAGTCTAGCGAAAAATTGAACGATAACATGATAAAATGGAAGAAATTAAATTAAGTAGGAAACTATTTAAAGATTCTAAAAAAAAAACAATTGAATTAAATTCCTAAATGGTGTGCGTAATATATATATATATATATATATATATATATATATATATATATATATATATAATTGAAAATGGCAACAATTGCAGTTACGTATAGTGGCAATAGCCGTGACCAAAGCAGCATCCATCATTTAAATTGACGAGAATACATGTCGAGTCTGTCAGATTATGACTTTACAATCATTTACAAGAAAGGCTTCATTAACACAAATGCAGATGCCCTATCAAGAATCGAATTAGACTCTGATACCTTAAAAGCAATGATTCCTCCAGAAAACGATAATAAAGCAAAACGAAAGCTACTAGCAATAACAAGGGGTATGGCAAATAAAAATAAAAATGAAGATAATATTACGAAGCAAGTCAGCAGCAACTGCACCCAATCTAACATAGAATCTGATCAACTCTATTGTTGGGACTGCACGAGTCTGTCAGACATTACCGGTATAACAAAATTGAAATTAATAATATTGCGCAACAAAAATAATAATGAAAATATAAGCATCGTACGTACGAAAGAAGAGATAATAATATATTGCAGCGATATATCTGGCGAGAAATCCGTTTCAGCCAAAGAAAAGCTAGCAAATAAAAATGATAAAAATGGTACCAGAAACTTTAAAGAGCACAATAGCGATAATCCAAATGCGAAATACGTTTCCATCATGGAGAAACTATTAGAATTTGCTCATAAAGAAAATATTAAAGAGCTCTCACTGTCAAAGGATGACATGATATTCGAATATATAAACAAAGAAATGTTCAAGAAAGAATTTAATAAGTTGCAACGAACAAAAAGTACGCGTACGAAATTGAAGATAATGATATATAAGCCACCCACAAGAATAACAGATAAAATCGAGCAAAAGAAAATTGTTGAGGAATTTCATAATTCACCACACGGAGGACATTTAGGAATCCGCAAAACTTTGTTAAAACTAAAACAACGTTACTGTTGGAAAGGTATGAGCAGCATGGTTAAAGCACACGTAATAAACTGTACAGCTTGTAAAGTAAATAAGCAGACAAGACACACTAAGGAGAAAATGGTAAAAACCGGAACACCCACAACCAGCTTCGAAACAATAGAAATAGATACAGTAGGACCACTACGAATATCTAACTCGTATAGGTATATACTGACGTTACAATGTGAACTGACAAAATTTGTAGTAGCAATCCCATTAGAAAATAAGGAAGCACGTACAGTTGCCAAAGGTATAATCAACCAATTCATTTTAAAATATGGTCACTTTAAAAATTTAAAATCAGATTTAGGCACGGAATTTAATAATAAACTCATGAAGGAAATATGTGAACTATTACACATTAATCAAATATTCTCAACGCCGTATCATCACCAAACTCTTGGTGTGGTAGAGCGAAATCATCGAGTACTTAATGAATACATGTATGCATTTGCCGATGATTATCAATGGGACAATTGGGTTTCATATTATGCATTTGCATATAACACAACACCGCATGTAGACACCAATTATTCCCCCTACGAGCTAATATTCGGCAAACTCCCCTACCTTCCAAATGATTTAATCGAAAATAACGATAGGGTCTACGATCTAGACAATTATGCAAAAGAGCTAAGGGTAAGATTGAGAACATCAATAACGAAAGCGCGAGCCATCATAGAAAAAGTAAAAACAAACAGAGTCACTAAAGATACAGACATAAATCCCGCGAAAATAAAAGTAGAAGACCTTGTATTTATCAGAATAGAAAACCGAAAAAAGCACCAGCCACCATACAAAGGTCCTTATAAAGTAATTGAAATAGATGAAAGTAATGTTTTATTAGACATAGATGGAACACATAAATCAATACACAAAAATAGAATTAAGCCACATTGTACTATAGAATAGATCGAATGATTCGTCTTAGTAAGTATAAGACTCATCAAAAAAGGGTAAAGGTGTAGTGTATCATAATCTGCACCATCCAATGTAATGTAGTGTAACACATTCGATGTCACCTAGTATAAGCTAATTTAGCCCGCACAAGAAAGTAAGTCATAAACCACTCAATTTGTAAACAAGTGCACATGCATAGATCGATACGCACGTGTTATGTTTTCTGCCGCTACACTCATCGATTAGTATGAGCGATTTACGATTGAAATCGTCTAGACACTTGACCAGACTAATGTGCGAACATGCATCATGTCATGGGTCAAGTGGACACGCCGCTCGATTTATGGATGTGCAGTCTCAATAATGAAATTCGATGATCCATGTTGCTGCATGGGCAAATAGATCATCGAACTGTTTGTATTGTAAAATTACATTAGGCATTTAGTCTTTAAGCAATAAATTAACTTAGTTATTAGTTTGAAAAACTGTATAAAAGAAGAAAGGAAATATAGATCGGGAGGATTTGCTTTCCTGACCTAGACGCGCGGAGATATTACTACGCGACGCTGCGCCATAGTAGCGAAGTTGAAGTCTCTCTCTGCAAACCTCAAACGCGATAAAGTAAATCGTTGCGTTTTAATTATTACACTTAGAAATATCGGCCGAGAGACATGTTCTCCACGCCACTCTATCTGCGGTTTGACCGCTTGGCTAGAGAAAGGATACAGGTGAAAGAATCTGTCCCCAATGCGATTCGATCATTACATTAATTTCACGAGAGTATCAGCAATATCTTCATAGACTAATTTGAGGTCATCAACGGAGATACCATCAGGACCTGGTGCAGTATGGTTTCTTAGAGAATCAATAATTTCGATTATTTCTTTTTTATTGGATTTTCTTAAATGTAAAGAAGAGGTTGGGGATGTGTTTCGGGACGATGGTGTTCGTATCAGCGGTAATTTCGTTACTATTTCATGACCTATTTTTGAGAAATGGCGATTAAGGCAGTTGGCGATTTCCTCCGATTCACTGATCATCTTGTTCAAGAAAGATAGTTTGTCGATATTTTGTGTCTTGCTTTTTCACCTTTCCTTAGAACATCTTCAACCAGATTCCAGAACTTGCTATTGTCTTTTGAGCTTTGCTCAAGCTTTATGGTATAATAACGTTGCTTAGCCTCTTTGATAATTTTGTTACATTCGTTTTTTATTATTTTGTATTGTTTTTGTTTTGTAGGACTGAGAGGATCCTTAATTAGCAGTTTATATGCTTTATGTTTTTTTTTTGAGACAGTAATAACTTTTTCAGTAATCCATGTTACATTCCTTGTCCTGATGGCTTTAGTAAATGTGGCAGAGACTTTAGCTTCCTGTATTATCCCGGCCAATTCCTGGAAGCTTTCTGGGATTTTCTTTTTAACTAGCTGTTTAGTTGTCTCAATAAATGTATTTTTTCTGAGGTAAGTTATATATTTTACACTTGGTTTTACTTTCGTCATTGTGTTCACCTGCGCATTTCGCGCAGGTTGTTTTTCCCTCACATTTGTGAGTTTTATGATTAAACTTTTGACACTTAAAGCATCTTGTGACATTGCGATCCTCTGTCACAAAGCAAGTGCCAAAGTCGATGTTAATATATTGATTTATTAATCTCTGGAACATTGGGCCATTAACCTCTAGGATTGCTATCCATTTCCCACTTTTAATTTGCCGTGTGTGCACGATATCCAATTTTGCCTCTTTTTGTACAGAGTGGTTTAAGTTTCTTATCGCTTCAATTGGCATCAAGAAAAAGTTCCGTAAAATCGAAAACAAGGACATTCCGCAGTATTTAAACGAAACATCTGCGGCTATTCTCGCGAAACTGTGTAACTAAATGTTGATTTGCTCAGAAGGTTTCAAGCGGTAGTGGAATTTCGTAGATCCCACGTTTACGCAGTGTTGCAAAATGTGCGAAAAACTTTTGGATGCAATGCGCTATTCGAATCCTACCTGTAGAGCAGCTGGAGCCGTAGGCTGTATCCTGGGAATTGAATGAATACGCCAAGTAAGAAGTATAAGAAAAAATAAGTTTTATTTTATTTTAAACATAAAAAATATACCCTAAAGTGGTGAAATTTAAAAGAGATGAGGACGCTTCCGATCCCCTTGGGGAAATTAAAAAAAAAACACAACTCTGCTCACCACTCTAAACAATAATGGAATATAAACGACATTCAACTACCCAACTCTCTGAGTTTGTGAACACCATAAGGAATCCTTCACCCTTTAAGCTTCCCACGAGAACCGAACCATCATCAAGGGAGAACGCACGAGACGATACGGAACCTACACGTAAGCTGACATGAGGTGAGAGCGCACAAGATGCCAGAGTTATGAGGAGAGCCATATACCAGCCCCACGAGAAGGAGCCCCAATCCCCCTACCACTAAGAAGGAGCACTATCCTTAGTTCCGAGTTTCCTGGTTCGGTTGCCACATTATACTTGTAACCGCTTAAAAGCAATTCTACTACTGTACGGCCAGGAGAATTCTGTAAGTATAAACTAAACACGAGGGGCGGCTGATATATTCGCGGCCCAAAGCATTAAGGTGTTACACAACAGTAGAAATTTCTCAAAATTGATTTTTTATTGGCTTAAAAAATCCTTTGAACCCTCTAGAATAAGAGACAAACGATTTTATATCTGCCATAAATCGTTTTCATTTCATTCGCCATCATTACCGAAAAATTGAACTTGCTTTCATCAGTAAATAAGACAGTTTTCCAGAACTTCAACGCCTTTCCTAAATATCGCTTTGCAAATTCAAGTCGAAGCTGCCTATTCTTTTCAGATATTATTGGTTTTTTACGAGGAACTCTACTTGCATATCCTATCCAGTGGAACGTAGCATTCTTCGGATGGTTTTAGGGTGAACACACTTATTCGAAGTATTAGTGACATGTTCCACCGGTTGCAGACCGGTTACCCTTGAGTTTTTGTCCACCTCTTTGAAATCATGCTGATATCCCGCCTGGAAAGTTTCCTTGGTATTCATTTCTCGGCGTATTTTCCACTGATCCTGTGTTTTTATGCCTTTGAACAATGTATTAAACAGTTGCATGGGATAAATTCAATAAAGCTCTAATTGCGCGGTATGATTTTCCATTTCTATGCTCAGCAATAATTAATTTTATTATTTCAACATTTATTTCCTTACGATTGCTCATTTTTCACTTGTTTTGCTCACAGATTATTCAAACAAACTAGTCATTAGATCGTACTCATTCATTTCATGGGAAGTACCTAGTCGTGCCAGAAATATTGATGCAACTGTAAATGCGGTCCTTGCGAATGAAAGCTTGCAGGTATCTAATTGCTATGTTGGTAGTCCTGATTGTTGACATATGCTCTAAAAACGCGACAAATCTTGTCATTGTAGCTTAATCCGTTACGATGGATTGGTCTAGCAAAGAGAATCGCATCGCTGTGATTGCTTTACACAAATGTAGAATGGAGGAAGGCCGAATTTCGAAACACTAAAGCCATTAAAAATCACGCATTTTTTCGTGTATCGAACTCTAGCGTAAAAGATCCGGCATACCTCGCTCGCCTCGTAAGCCACAAGCCATCAAAGCTGTAAGGTCCGGAATCGCGGAAATACTGTCCGCAATCAGAAAATCATGTGTCGTGAAATGAATATTGCGCCGAGAACCATGAGTCGTATCATCAAAGAAGACTTGGGGCTTGCAGCTTTTAGAAGACAAATAGGACACAGACTCAATGCCGCTTTAAAACGAAATAGGATGGAAAAGTCAAAACAGCTGTAATCGAAATACGGTAAAGGGCAGTACAAAAGAATACTTTTCACCGTCGAGAAAATCTTTACCATGGAGGAATCCTTCAACAAACAAAATGATAGGATATATACACGATTTTCTAAGGAGGCTACAGAAAAGATCCCGAGGGTTGAACGAAGACGCTATCCAGCATCAGTGATGGTTTGGTGGGTAGTGTCCTACGAAGGTGTCACTTCTATCCATTTCTGTGAAAAGGGCGTAAAGACAGCTGCCAAAAACCATCAGTTGGATATCCTAATGAAGGTAGTGGAGCCCCTAAGCCGAACCATGCTTGAAAATAAAGAATCGGTTTTCCAACAGGACTCTGCGCCTGCTCACAAGGTGAAAACCACACAAGAGTGGCTGGGAAACGATGTGCCAGAATTTATCAGCGTTAATTTGTGGCCATCAGCCAGTCCAGACCTTAGTCCCCTCGACTACAAATTGTGGTCAGTATTAGAGGGTATGGTCTGTAAAAAAACGCCACCACAACCTGGAGTCTTTAAAACAGGCGTTGAAAAAAGCTGTAGACAATTTCCCAATGGAAGCCGTGCGAGAATCAATAGACCAGTGGCCTGACAGACTTCGGCGCTGTATTAAAGCAAAAACCGGCCATTTTGAACAATTTCTTTTTTATTATGTAGTGTGTAAGTTTTGTAATAAATGATTAAAAAAATTCAAATCGAACTAGTAGTTTTATTATTAGAGTTAAAACATCTTGTATCAATATTTATGGCACGATTAGGTTCAACGATTATTTGAAGAAAAAAACAGTTAAGCAATGCAATGAAAACCAGAGTACACTATCTGATCGATGTATGAACACTTTGGTGTATGGAGAGTTTTGTCCCTAACTGTATACAAATTCGTCAAAACTATCGCTTTACAGACGTCCTGAACGATGCTCATCTTTTGTAGAAGAACGGCCACGTTTGAACTCATATACATAATTATAAACAGTTGCAAACACAGAATCAGATATACCATGAACTTCATCCAACTCTGCTTTGATATCTTTTGGTATTAAGGCTTTAAAATGAAAGTGTGTGACCACTCGAAACTCACCTTTTTCCATTATCATATACGAACAAAAGTTGTCCACTCCAATCGACGATAAAACTGAAACCACCCGATGATTATTGCTGAAAATTAAGCAGCGCTCTAGTGAGGAATGATGTTTACTACAAACCAGTTTCAATACTACTTGCGCCATCTTTTGGATTTTCTAAGAATTTATTGACTGATTGATTTATCTTCATTGAATTATCAGTCATAAAATAATGTCCATATTCGAATACATTAGAAACAATGAGTTAAAGTAAATTCCACTTTTATATTTTATTGTCGTTTCTTTTACAAAATCACAATTTTTTTTCAGATATCCAATAGATTTTCACATTTTTTTTTAACTTGTTAGTGATAAATTACAAATCTGTGAGTAAATGTAATAAATAATTTATTTAAACCATAAAAATTAACCAGCTTTCTGGTTCATACAACAGACCAAAAATTTAGTAAATTCAATTTTCACACATGAAAAACGTGATTCGAAACTCACTATGTATATTACTTATTAAAACATAGATGCAATGAAATTTTTGCCAAATAAAAGCAACGCAAATCTGGGACTTGGTGCAAGAGCTTTTTGTGTCAAGTAAACTTTTTTATTGAAGATTAAATTTTTAATTTCAATCAAAAAAGTAGTTTAAATGATTGATCTTTCAAACCACACTTACAGGATAGTATACAGGACTTCATTAGTTCATAGCCATAAAACAATCGAGTTTTATACTATATATAGTTCACCCTAGCTGAAAGTTCTGAAAAATAAACAAGAGGAATTCTTGCACCAAGCCACATATATATGATGTGTAACTAAGCCTACATTTGTTTTAAAACTATTTAGATTGTTAACAAATCGTTTCATATTCACACTTTTCATTTCTGTAAATTTTAACATATTTTTTATATATTTTTTCCTGCATAACAAGCACTTTAATACCAGTTGTAACAATAATTTAAATTTAAATTGATATCAATTCCTTTTTTATTTATACTTATTTACGAATTATTTAAAATCTTAATTATAGCCAATTTTTAGTAAATTTTTTACATTTTAATTTATTTTTTCTTACTTATGACGATTCAACTACTTTTTCATGACTGAAAAATAAATTAACTTTGATTCTGACAATGCGTGATGCTTTGGGATTGATTTTGTAAATTGTTATTAGTAAAATTGCATTTTAATTCCTTTCACTTAAAACTTATAAAACAATCGAATCAAGTTTCACTAAAATGTTGTGTTGTCGCTACGGCAGTGACAATAAAAAGATATGAGTGTGGCAGGGTACCCAAATGCAACAATGAGCAATTCAAATGGATCGTTTTAATCCTTCGACTGCACACGGGGTGGTTTTAACCCCATATTTTTCTTCAATTCAATTCGCATCGGAAAACAGGAGAACATGTTCGAACATAGTGTGGCGCTAGAATGTTCCCCCACTCTATAGATAGACTCTCGGGTCCATCCTAGATCTTACCAGTGTACTACCCCTATTCTCGTTTTTTCTTGTAAATTTTGGGCTCATTTTCCGTACGGCGCGAGTCGTGCCAAGGCTTTTGATGCGTGCATTTGTATAACGCGCTGCAAACCGTGTAATACTATGGACACACATGTGATATTGATACCATGGTATCAAAACTACGAACGTCACTTTACCAGCTGGTATAAAACTCGTGACACACATCACGTTCATGGTATAGTTTGACGTTTGTCAGTGAAAGTGATTCGGGATAAAAGTCATGGAGAAGCTCATACTTCTACACAACAATAATCTATTATGTATTCAAGCATTAGAAATGCAAAATGATAAACTAAAAGTGTTGGCTATCAAAAGCAAAAAGAAGTGTATGTACTACAGAAACCTGTTGTTAATTAATAACAGAAAAACCATAAGAAGAGTGAGCTAGGAAAAAGTATGTGAAAAAAGATAAGTTTTGAAAAACGTAGTAAGAAATTGTTTTACAGGTTAAAAAACCCAAATATTGGGAGGAAGAGGTACCACAGAAGAGCAGTAAGGATTTCAAGAATATATTTAGAGTTGACAGGAGTACTTTCGAGTTCATTGTGGAAATCATGACGGCCTTAGAAAGACTGGACAAAACATGGCGGTCTGCAATCCCTCTTGGAAAAATAATCGTTGTAGGACTGTATAGAACAGTAGCAAGTCTGTTTGGCGTAGGAAGAACGACAGTTGGAGACATAGTTTTAGAATTTTGTACACAATTGTGGAATTTGTTGCAAAAAGATTTTTTGCATGTTTATCTTCCAACGCAAGAGAAAGTAAAGGAAATTATCCGTGAATTTGAGCGAATAAGATTTCCTCAGTGTTTCGGTGCTGTAGATGGATGCCATATAAAAGTTAATCCACCTAGGCATGAAGCAATTGACTATTTCAATTACAAAGGTTGGCACTCAACAGTTTGGTAAGCTTCTGTGGACTATAGATTTCGATTCAGATACATAAATGATGGAAGTCCTGGGAGATGCAATAATTCTACTCTGTTTGAAAATTCTCGGCTAAAGAAGCAACATGAAACAAACTCTATTTTTGGTGCGAACACGACAAAAATAGATGGAACTGATTCTGCATTCAGACTTTACCGGTATTTGATTAAATCATTTCCATTTAATGTATGCCAAAATGATAACGGAAAAATATTCAATTTTCGACTTTCTAAATGTCGACTTAATGTCGAAAATGCTTTTGGTCATTTAAAGGCTCGGTTCAGAAGGTTCGGAAAGGGTTTAGAAATGCATATTGACAATGCACCGACAATAATAAAAGCATGTTGTCTACTTCATAATATATGTAACAACAAAAACGACAAAATAAATAAAGCTTGGCTAAAAGAAGTGAACAGTTTAGAAAGAAGACAACCTCGCCTTTCATGTAATACCAGGGATACAGCTGATGGACATGTAATAAGAAATGCGCTAATGAACAGCCTTTGTGAGTAATTGAAATGTTTTTTTTATTTTTTGTTATATACTCTGACAGTGCCTTCTGGATCTCAATATTCTGCCTTAAAAATTAATTGCGTTCCTCGTCATTTTCCTTGCATTAAGCTACAAACTACTTAGGACACACATAAGGTATTCATACCATGGTATTGGAATACTGCACAATATACCATATGTGTGTCACTGAATACCACCATTATACTACATGAAATTCATGGTGTACCACCATAGAAGCTAGTATTGAAATTCGATAAAAATTCCTCGTTTCCATATACGCAAACCCACTAAAAACACTTTCTCCCTAATTAAAGCGCCAAGTTGTGACAGGGGGAAAAAGAAATAAAAATGACAGAAAATTTCCGAACATTTTATAAAATTTTGACAAGTCTGAATCTTGGAGGTTATCGGAGTCTAAAAACGTTTTGCTGCGAGGAAATGCAACGATGGAAACCAGTTCAAGGACAGTGCTCTCAATGAATGAGACCCGAAAATTCATTGATATCTGGAAAATGAAAATTGAAGAATTGCGAAGGCAAAAAAAATAGCCACGTTTTGAAAGATATGGCGGAGGAGCTGGAGGACGAGTACGGTATAATACTGTCAGTAGAAGAAGCCCGTATGTTCGAACGCCCAGCGCCGTCCGGTAGGTCGAGTAGCCGGTTACGAATCTTTGTGCTGCCGTAGCGCAGTACTCTGGTAACGGGGAGATTCGTTCGATAGTTCAAAGAAGCTGGACGCACTGGGGCCTCGGTTTTTTGTGAATTAAATATAATAAAGTGGTCATTTGATTCACCCGCATTAATACATGGTATTTTGTGAAATACATATGCATTAGGCGAAGCAGGGGGAATGGCGCTCACAGGGTAATGCCACTCACACTTATAACTTCAGAACCACGGTACCTAGAAACACGGCACGTGGGATGAACTGTGGAGGCTGTGATGCTAGAGCAGGCAGCGACATGATTTGCCAGTTCGTCCACAGCAAGAGAACGTGAAGTGCGTGTGTTTGTTTGCGGTCGCTCTGGTATAATTTTTGGCTTATTATTTGTATCGGTAAGTCTGAAATTTTCATACTTTTTTAATGTTACTATTATTAATTCAGGTAACTAACTATCGTATTTAGCGATAGCACAAAGGTTCGTGATGAATTTTAATCAGTTGATGTCAAATTGTAACCTAAAAACAAAATCGTCGCTTGGAGTTATGCCGCCCACAGTGAGCGCCATTACTCCTCAGTGATGTTATGTGTTTGTTTTCAAATATGCCCAGAAATCGTCCAAGGAGCACCGCTAAAGCGGCTTGGAGCGAAGAAGACCTAGTCAACGCTAAGACTGCTATTGAAAGAGGGATGTCAAAAAGGAAAGCAGCAAAAACACATAACATTCCGTTTATCACATTAAGAGACAGACTTAAAAATGAAAATATGAGCAGTCCACGACTAGGACGTAAACCAATTTTTAATCAGCAGCAAGAGCGAGAAATAGCTCAACAAGCTTCTAGGGTCGTTATATTACGGGCTGACTGTAGCAGATCTACGCAAATGTGTTTACAAGTACTTTGAGGTTAATAATATAAAAAACAATTTTGAAACAAGCAGCACAACGGCAGGAATGGACTGGGTGCAGGGTTTCATGAGACGCAACCCTTCTGTAACTGTTCGCAAAGCTGAAGCAACAAGCTTGAATAGGGTTTCTGCATTTAATAAAGAAGAAATAACTCGCTTCTACAATATGCTTGGTGTTGTCATGGAGAAACATGAGTTCACTCCCAATAACATCTATAATGCTGACGAGACAGGTGTTACAACCATAACAGACCCAGGTAAAGTGCTTGCAGAGAAAGGCCAACGAAGAGTGGGAGCAGTGACAAGCGGCGAACGAGGCAGGAACATAACAAATATGTGTACAAGGAGTGCGGCTGGAAACTTTATACCACTTATGTTCATCTTTCCCAGACAGAGAATGACACCATTATTGGAAAAGGATGGACCATTTGGTGCTCTCTACGCCAACTCAAAGAATGGCTGGATAAACGAAGATATATTTGTCGAGTGGCTTAAACATTTTGTAGCATATGGCAAACCTACACAAGAATCTCCTGTGCTTTTAATACTCGATAACCATAGCAGTCACATTTCGCTTTCAGCTTTCAACTATTGCAAAGAAAATCATATTGTCATGCTTACGATTCCACCACACAGCTCTCACAGAACTCAACCTCTTGATGTGGCTTTCTTTGGACCCCTAAAGGCTACCTAAAGGCAAGAATGCAACATGCACATGAAGACACATTTGATGGCGAAAATAACTCCGTATGATGTTGCAGGTCTATTCAATAAACCATATGCACAAGTTGCAAATATAAGCAAAGGAAAAGCTGAATTTCGAGCCACGGGAATATTCCCTTTAAACCTGAACGTTTTCACCGAGCAAGACTTCTTGGCAGCATCGTTGATGGCTCAAAATTCAGACTAACCCAATCAAATCGATAATAATGTTGATGATTCTGAACCTGCACAATTTTGTGACACAACTGCGAATGAGGAGCCTGCATCACATCTACCCAGTCCATTTCTTACGACGCCAAACCTAGAATTTGAACTTTCTGGTCCTAGGCCTAAAACACCTACCCCTAGTCGATCTAATGAGCTAAGGTACGCCGCCAATAAATCAACTTTTCCAGGACCATCTAATCGGGATCCATACGATGAACAAAGACAAACTCCTCTGGCATTATATGATATAGCGAAGACCCTAACTACAGCACTATCTTCTAAACCAGGTCAAATAAAAAGAAAACAAGCCGCGAGGTGCGACCCTTGAGGTCCACACGGTCAACTTCCCAGAAATATTTACATTAATATTAAAAATACTAAACAAAATAATAATTATGAAAATAATAATACTTTAGAAAATAAAAATGTACCTCTCATAACAGTAAATAGAATGGCTTAATATTCATCGTATCATCTACGGGAGCGTCCATTGATTACGTAGGTAAGGTGGATGATTGAATATTCACGCAGATTAATCGGTAGGGGGGGCCAGGTTACAAAGCCTTTTCTACAATATTTGCTATTTTTATTTCAATTCTTGAAGGACAAAAGAGCGCTAGCAAAAATTAATGCAGTTTTTGTTATTACGCCTACTGAAGAGATTTTGTCGCGAGGTGGCTATTTTGAAGTGTCATCCAAAATTGCCATGACTTCTGTATAATCATTTAATTTGTATTTTTTTCCGATTACTAATAATTATTTCTTATTTTCAGTTGGTTGATTGGCTTAACAAAAGTTTTCAAAATAAAAGATATAAGGTAATATCATTCATATGAAGACATGGCAACTTTGAATGATTTTTTATTTTTAATTTAATTTTTTTTGTAGTCATGAGAAAAAGTTTTGCATGTTTATTTACAAAAACTGTGGCGAGTGTATAAATTTTATAAAGATTGATTACTGTGTTTCGTAAATTAGGTTAAAAATTTATTGTTTATGAAAAAAATCCTAATTTTTTGCACTTTTTTCCTTAAATTAAAAAAAACGGCTCCAACAATTTTTCAAAAACTTGAAAGAATCATACAAATGTTAATACGCGTCAACTGACACCTTAGCAAAGCACATCGTATGTTTGGCTCATGAGATATAGTGCATGACACAAATGACTTTAAAAATCATGATGACTTTTAATGATTTTTTATTTTTAATTTAATTTTTTTTTGTAATCTTGAGAAAAAGTTTTGCTAGTTTTTTTACAAAAATTGTTTGGAGTATATAAATTTTATAAAAATTGAGTACTGTGTTTCGTAAATCAGGTTAAAAATTTGTTGTTTATGAAAAAAACCTAATTTTTTGCACCTTTTTTACCTTAAATTAAAAAACTGCTTTGACGATTTTTTTCAAAATTTGATAGATTAACAAAATTGTTCATACGCGTCGATTGACACCTTAACCAAGCAAATCGTATTTGTGGTTCGCGAGATATAACGCATGACAGAAATGACCTTCAAGCGGGCAAAACAACAAACCCCCCCCCCCCGACCGAAGTATCCCAAAAACTAATCAGCTCTTAAAATTGCAAAGACGCTTCGATTTACACCTTAACGAAGTCGGTACGACTTTGTTTACGTGAGTTACGCTCTTTGAAAAAACTGTCCACGAACGCACATACGTACGTACGTACATACACACACATACTTCTTTCTAAAAACATTTAAAATATACTCTAAAGATCTCAAAACGTAAAGATATGTTGAAAATTTAAATTTCGATTTTCGAGCCGATTACAAGAACTTCCCATATACTGGGAAGTTAACAACATGCTACTTTATTAACAGCAACTCCATTAAAAAGTGTGCTAGAAGAAAAAGAAAATAAAAGGAATGCAACGAAAAATAAGATTGATAGCCAAAATAAAATAAAAACTAAGAAAGCAACTAATCAAAAGAATGCGTAGAAAGCAACTAATCAAAAGAACGTTAGAGTAAAATCTTACAAACGAAAAGTTCTACAAGACAGTTCTTCGGACACTGAATATGAAGATAATATTTGCAATGACGACAGCGATGACGACATGAGTGTGGATGATGGTGTAGCGATCTTGCGAATACAGCGCTCAACAAGAGTGCAAAGGCGAGTAGGAGAATGAAATACACATCTGTCATATATTCGTACCAAAATAGATTAGTATTGAAGTAGTGGCCGTCTCGTGATGTTTTATTAGCGCAGCGCACGCGTGATTTCGATATATATACTGTTAGCATAAGTAGCACGCGCTACAATGGTAAATACAACAAGTGTATTATTTGTGAAGAATTCAGAAGAAACAATGAGATGTGGAATAGCTGTACTTCATGCGGACATTGGGCTCCTGCCATGTGCTCTGGATGGAGTTCTGCAGAAGGTTATATTTGTGATTTATGTGCTAAAGACTAAAATGTCATTATTCCTCATCAATATTGTTCCTATTTTTAATCATAATTTCCTATAACAAGCTAAAATTGTGATCATGAACATTGATTTAGTTATTTATGGTTTATTTCTTTAATATTTGATTCGTCAAAATTAATATTATTCATTTTGTTCATACACACAAGTTTGAGCGTCATTACCCCTTTGCCTTAGCGGTATTACCCGTGGTCAAGGGCAATGGCGCTCAAAAGTGTTTTTTGTTAATGCTTAATTACTAATTATTTAGTGAAGAATTCGCACGTTTTAGATAGCCCATTGTTGTTTTGTCATACTATCAATTAAAGTTAAACATATAAAAAATACTGTTTTTCGTTAAGTGCACGGCATTCCCCCTGTTTCCCCTACACGGATAAACAACTTGACCAAAAGATTTAGGTAAATAGTAAAAATTTGAGATTTTGGACTTCTGCGGCATCTCTGCGGGCTCTACGTGGAATTACGGAGTAACCTGATGCCGAGACCGAGAGATTGGCAGATGTATAGCTTCACCTAGCAATGTATCTTTCGATGGCAATTTGTTAAACAAATCAAATGTCGTATCGGACGATGAATCAAGCGATGTGATTCACCCATAGATCGAGCTGACACAAATGCTAACTAAGATAAATCATAGAAAACCATAAACAGCTCGTTGGATGCGCGAATCAATAAAAGCATAAACAAATCAATGTCAGATAAAATAAGATTAGTAGTTGAAAAGTTTACAAATTAAGATTTTATGTAGCAGTCATTTTCAGACCTTGAAAGAAGAAAGATTTAAAATTGGCTATCAAATAAAAGGAGTTATCTCTGAAAAAGTATGTTTTCATTTCAAATACCCATAACTAAACTTTCATAATGGTTGGGAGGGTGCGTGGTTGTCACTTAATACAAACCCGCGGGCGAAGAGGCCCATGGCTTTAAATCACCTCGATGGGTAGTCACGTTAAGCCTACATCGAAAAGTAACCAGAATCTGTACTAATAGTTAAAAAAAAGTTTGCGTTTCTACTTTATACAATGATCAATATATACATATAAAGGGTTTTGACAGATATTTCAATGGATAAGAGCTCTTAACGCGCAAAAGAGGAGGTTACGTAGTGTGCGCATGCGTTTTTCAGAGAATCGACTTGTTTTTGTGTTATTAGGTCTAAAAATGTCTTCCAAAAAGTGTATAAATGTCTTTGCTTTGTTTGCTACATTTGTAAACAATTAAGTTTTTCAACAAATTTAAAACTCTATGAAGCCTATGAAGCTTATTTGAAACTTCCGATTCGAAGTCAAGAAAAAAAATACGGGCTCCTCATTTCCCATGTAGTAACTGCAAAAACACTTTAGAAGGTAATACCCCAGTCAAATTAGCCTTCAACCTCGGAATGGAAGCGAATAAACTGAAAATCTGCATGAACCTTTATTTCGATGTTCTAATGACTGACAAAGTGGTTGGAAACTTTAAATATTTTTTTTGTTATTCACCGAAATTGAAAACATAACTGGCGCAGTCGTCCGTCGAAGGAGGGAGGATCCCCTTTGAACGCATCGCACCGAAAACCAAGTCACAACTGTTAAAGAGAATTTAAATAAATTGATAATAACTCCAATAACCAATCGAAGAAAATTCGATTGGATAACAAAAAATAGTTCTTCGTATTCTTCAAAAAATCACTGAAGAAAATTCAGCTGAAAAAAGAGAAGATCGAAAACTATAATAAAACCCAAAACAACAAGTTTAATGGTGTATGACTAATTAAGGTCTAAACGTACCTAAACTACTCTGGTGAGACCGCCAGGGAGCCTTAAACATAATAACACATTCTAAAACAAAATCAAACAATAGAAAAAGAATTACTATTTATATATACTATTTTATCTATATGACGTGAAATTCGACATTAAAACAGATCATAGACCCCTTGTTTGGCTAAGCATTTTAAAAGAACCCAATTCAAAACTTCAAAGATGGAAAATCAAACTAAATGAATATAATTTCAATATTGAATACGTTAAAGGAAAAGACAATAAGGTAGCCGACTTTCTTAGCAGAATAAATGCAGACAACAATGAAATAAATACTCTGACATGTAATATACCTGAATGTATAGAAATTGATGATAGCGACAAATCAACAATTTATTCAGGAATTGAAGATGAAAACGACCATATACAGTAAAACCCGTATATATGCAAACCGCTTATAAGCAAAACCCGCTCATAAAAACATAATTCCAAAACCCCGTAACTTTTCTTGATGTTTTCTATTATTTTTGAACGTCATAAATGCAACCCGCTTTTAAGCAAAACCCCTTTTTAACCACAAAAGAAAATGTCAGATTTCCAATAATCACATCGCTTTTGCACCGCTTATATGCACATTTCTTTTTTGTTCAAACTGTTCAAACATTTCAACAGCACCATTTTGGGAGCCACTGATGCAATAGCTTCAGCTTTAAAACAGACTATACATCTGTTTTTCATTCCAGTTGTCAATTTTGAAAAGAATTGGATGTCAATTGCTATTTGTGAATGTTTTTGGGGATTCACAGAGGAATGTTGACAAGATTAGAATCGCATATGGTGACTTCATTCGGAAGAGTTCATTAACACGAGAACAGTTAAAGTCACTTTCGAAGGAGAATGTATCCCTGATGCCATAAAGTTTGACTTTATAAAAATTAAAGTGGACTACTTCCTGTTTAGAACCAGGCAGTGCACCAAATGTGGACGACTAGGACACACAGGAAACTTCTGCAGAAGCACCAAACCTAGATGCCTGAAATGTGGCAATGAAATGTGCACAGGTAACTGCAACATAATTTACTGCATACTGTGCAAAAGCTCAGAACATGATGCAAAGTACAAATCATGTCCAGTTAGGACCCAACATGAGACTATAAACGAGATTAGTGTGAAACTAAACATTTGTAACAGAGAAGCAAGAGATCTGTGCATAAATAACAGATTTGCTCCCCTTGAGAACGTAAACGACTACGAAGCAGAATTTCCAAGAATTAAGAACAGACATATCACGAACTTCAGAAACCCCAGATTGGACGCCAACAAAACAATCACCAAGTGGAAATACGCCAAGGTAGTGATGAACAATACCACCAATGCAGATAACAACACCGAAGAAACCACACCTTGCTACAAACACTTCAGCCACACAAATCCGCTGGAAATAGAAAAACTAGCGCCCCAGTCTCCACACTATATCTCGAGAATGGTTTAAGTTATAAAAAATGTTCGAGATGAAAATTGTAGAAAATTGTATGTCCTACAAAATTCATAATAACCGCGTTCGAGCGGCATTTCGCATAGAAAACGAAATAATTGCAAAAAACCGATTTACCCGACCTTTGACCTCGAATAACTTATAACGCAGACACGATCAAAATAAAGTTTAATGCAAATTTTCAGCTTATTCGCTTCCATTCCAAGGTTTGCCCCTTTTTCTGGCTTATTTGACTGGGCTATAAGAGAATACATTCTAGCTTTTAAATGTACAGCCTTGGCCAAAAGTATAGAGCACCCCATAAATTTTTCATGTGCGTCATAATTACTGTAGATAATAATATCTCATGCTTAATTATGCACTATGCTGGTTCTAGGAAAGTAATTAAATTTGCCTAATTTTATCTCATTTCTACCTAGTTTTGTATATCTCTGTACAATTTTAGTACTAGACCTTTTTGTGTACCGAAAGATAATATGTCATACATTATAATACCGTGTTTTAGTTAACTTTTTTCATTATTTTGTGAGAAGTAGTATAGATTACAGTACGCGATGCCTAAAATAGCCGAGCTGCCTCTTGAAAAACGTGTACACGTTCAAGTTTTACACGAACAAGGCAAATCTCAAGTAGAAATATCGAGAACCGTAAAATGCTCGCGACGAGCAGTACAACTGACTTGCAAAAGGTTCGCTGCAACTGTTTCACATATCAGTTTGCCCAGATCAAGTTTTTGGTACTCCTGGCGCTGTCTTCGTACGACGTCGAATTCGAGAAGAGTTCAAGCCCGAATGTGTGGTGCCTACTGTCAAACACGGTGGAGGAAGCATAATGTTCTGGGGCTGCATGTCTGACACAGGAGTCGGAGAAATGTTCATTTGCGAGGGTCGAATGGACAGTGCAAAATACATAAATGTCTTAGAATGTGCATGTGTGTGAAGACCTTCGTTTTTTGTTCTATTCGATGACACTAATGTGGATGGGACTCAATTCCAGCAGGACAACGCTTCATGGCTTAAATCAAGCCGGACTATGGCATGGTTTCGACAAAATTCTATTGATCTCCTGGAGTGGTTCGCTCAGTCGCCGGATCTAAGTCCCATCGAGGATTTTATGGGCGATCTTAAAGCGTAAGTTCCGGCGTAACACAATCAACTCGAAAGAAGAGCTCAAAAGTTGCCTCCGTCAAGAGTGGAAGACAAATACTGCTCATTATGAAGTTTGAGATCGGGTTTTTGCCTGGTTAAGGACCATGTGCCTGCTCTCGGCCTTGGGATCGTGATAAGTTGTATTTGAGAGAGGTGTTATCAGCTCCCATATGCCCGTAATAACCATGTTGGTAACAATGAAGATGATGTAACTTATAATCTCCGGAGGAGGGTCAATCGGCCCTCTCGGAATACTCCGAACCAACAATGAAAACAACGACGGTACCGCCCCAAGAGGCAATAACCATATCGTCATTGCTCAAAATAATAATAGCATTAAAACGAATAACATTAGTGCAGGTCCATCTGTGGATGGACAAAACTTACTCTGTCTCGACTGCGACCGCGAATTTCGATCCAAATTGGTCTTGGTGTACATAGAAAAAGAATGCATATAGAACAAACTAATGATGAAGTTGAGGTTGAAAGAACAAAAAAAACGTGGTCGAATGAAGAGTTGCGGATGATGGAGGCAGTAGCAACGGGCTCGGGAGAAATATTTTTTAATCAATATCTTCTTGAGCCATCAAGCATGCGCGCCGCAAAGCAAGTTACAAAACATTAGTCGAAGCATTACATGCAATTGGCCTGCCTTACGGCTTTGTGAATTACATTAATAGAACGTATAGTAATAGCGCAACAGTATTAGAGGTACATGGGATCAGGTCGGAGAAAATTTCAATTCTTTTCTGAATAACTCTGGACAAGATGCTCAATCACCTACGCCCAGAGATGAGCGGGAAGTCGCAAGGACAAATACTAATGCAATCGTGTGTGCAGCAGTGGCGAGGCGTTCATATAATCCGATTCCCATCGGCTTCCCTTTCCAAATATGTTCCGAAAATGTCTAACATTTCAGTTTTATAAGGGAATTAAGTGTTTATTTACTTGCATGCATCACTGTAAACATGCACAATCGTTCCACTTGATCTCAGTGTTTATTCCATCATACTCCATTCTCTTCATTCTACACATCCTCATAGTTCCATAATAGCCAGCAAGGCGATCAAAATCTGTAAGAGTTGCAGCAAAGCTTTCCGAGCAGCTCGGTTTTCCTCAATAGGATATGGAAACAAATCAAAAAGCCGGTAGCGTTCCCGGCTTGCGAATCATCTGTGAAAATTGATGCTAGAAAATCATCGGCTTACCCACAGTAATTTTTCACTCCTCGCCATTGGTGTGCAGATGACATAATCCTTCTTTCGGAGACTATCAATGACATGAAGTCAAATTTAAAAATATGCGACGAGAGGGCCTCTGAACTAGGGCTTCAACTGAATAGATCCAAGTGCCTAGCGCTGTCCATCGTTCCGCCAGGAAGGCAAAGGAAAATCAAAATATTAACAATGACGCAGTTTCTTCACGGAAACGAAACTGAAATTAAACACGTTGGTCCAACAGACGAATGGAGGTATCTTGAGATCGACTTCAGGTATACGGGACCACTACGCGCTGGCCGCGTAACGAATACATTTCTTGATCGCCTGTCCAAAGCCCCCCTAAAACCCCAACAAAGAATTAAAATCGCGAAACCATTCCGTGTATCTGGACTTTACTATAAACTGGTGCTTGCTGAGACAACTTTTGGAAAACTTAAAGCTTTGGATAAACAAATAAGGATGGCCACCAGAAAGTGGCTTAGATTACCTCACGACGTTCCCAAAGCATATTTTCACGCCGCAGTCAAGGATAGAGGGTTGAATCTACCGGCGTTTAAAAACTCCATACCGCAGTTAATATTACACCGCATAAAGTCCTTAGGGCTATCAACGAACGCCACAGTTAGTGCAGCCTTTAATTCCAACTTTATCCAAAAGAGGCTCTTTGAGAAGAAAAGGCATGCCCCTGGGGGAGGGGGGTTTAGAATTGCGGTCACTGGAAAGGGTAAAAAGTTGATGCCGGTCGCTCCACCAATCCAACGATAGATATGAGCTGCGCAAAAGCGCGAAGGTTAGAAGTTCCAGTGCGTGGGTAGATCAACCGTATAATGCAGTCTCTGGTGGGGACTACATTTAATTCCACCAGGGAAACCCGGATCCTGCAGAAATTCTAGAGGATTCCAGAGAGTGACTAGGGATATACGTTGCATGGCAGGATGTTGGGTTACCTAAACCAGTGCCCACATAATTCAGTAGTGTCACCGCACTCGTGGCGGTAGGATCAAAAGGCCTGATGCTGTCATAAACGCTCTAGGTACGGAGCTGAAAGAAAAAGGATACGCCAATACCGTAAAAACCAGATTCTGCACGAGTGTCGGAATACCATAACCATGGCAGCCCTGCAGGCTGTGTCCCTACTAGCATTGCCAGCCGTCCCGTATTTCCCGGGACATCCCGTATTTCAGGCATAATTTTAAACGTCCCGCCGGGAGACTCTGTCACGTATTTCAACATTATTCGATTGAAATACGCACCGCGTCGCGCATGACTCCGACGGCTAGCTGCGCTGCGCGCGCACGAGAGCATGAGTGAACGAATAATATCCGTCCGATTAAAGCCCCCTTCCCCCTCTGAACCCCATTAGACTCCACCTAGCCCTATTAGACTCCCCTGTAGCCCCATTAGCCTTTCTTGGACTCCCTCTTTGCATACCCCTAGCCTCCTCCCTAGCCCATTGACTCCCCTTGGTCCAATTAGACTCCAATTAGACTCCCCTTAGCCTCCTAACAAATCCTAGCATACTCGAAGCCTCCCTCTTGGTCCCGTTAACTCCCCCTTATCCAAATGGTGAGACTCCCCTTAGCATACCCCTAGCCATCCCCTTTGTCCCTTTAGACTCCCCCTTAGCATACCACTTAACCCAATTAGACTCCCCCTTAGCATACTCCTAGCTTAGCCCTTTTATACTCCCGCTTAGCTTTTAATAGTATCCCTACTTCCAACTGCTTTGTAGAGAGGGAATTTTTTGCAGATGGCATTAAAATAGACTGATGTGCGCAATAAATGTACTCCGGATTTGATAAAGAACGAATTAATGACCGTTTTCAACTATGATTATAGCTGCATGAGCTACTTCTGCCACCATTCCATATTAAAGTAGGCCTTATTAAAAAAAATTCTAAGGCGATGGATCGCAATGGAAGCGAATTTTTTTAACCAGAAGAAAAAGAGTTTGCTAGCGAGCTGTTATTGGCTTATCAGGCATTGAGTTGCAGCACATCACTCAAGATTCATTTTTTAGACTCACACTTGGGCTTTTCCCTGAGAATTTGGGTACTGTGACCTATGGGCACGAAAAACGTTCCGTCAGAACATTTCACAGATGGAAAAGCACTATAAGGGCAAATGGAACCCACGGATGTTGGCCAATTAATGCTGGACAATGAAAACGGTCCAATCAGAAGCTAAATATGGTAGAAAATCTGAAATACTAAATCCAAAACAAAATGTTTTGTTGCATCAGACGAGCAGAATTTTTCGAAATATTCAAATTACATTAGTATATAAAATTTTTGGCCGAGAGACTTTTTTAAATGACTTATTTTTACTAACAGTCACTCATCGCAGTTGTAATGACGCACGGCATGGTTCGCTTAAAAGCCGTAATAAATTCCTTAAGGCCATCATAGTGGGCCCCGGCAGCAATGCCTTGGGAATTTACCACACGAAGGACATTCGGTCGTAAAATTAGAGTCTCAGACTGATACACTCGCCCCCATGACGGTTTTGTAATGACACACGGCACGGTTTGCTCAGAAGCGGCAACACCCCACCAATCATGTCGACTTGGCTATCAGCTCACACCGCTCGAACCAGGGAATCTGGCTTGGCAGGTACCCAATCGGTTTTTGGGAGAGAATCGTTATCGGAATGGAAGTTGGGTCGCTGGCGAAGAAAAGGAGGCTGATTCGTGCCGGCTAGCCGGATGAGAGTTTGGAGAAGAAGATCGATTAAAGTAGATTGAGGGACTGGTGCTAGAACGCACTCACGACATTACGCGTCGAACTAAGCTGGCTTGGCAGCAGCCATCACTCCTATAGCCGAGCCCAAATTAGATTAGTCACAACGATACAAGGGTTCGTTACCTCGTCCCCGGGACGAGACGAAAGCCTTGTTGCCTTGAATTTTCGTAGCGCTTTCGTTCGCTAAAACAACATTTCATTACACAGTGTAAGGAAAACATACGGAAATCGGGCAAAGCGTTTTAAGGGCGCGCGGCATGGCGAAGGTCCGTTCTCGTTCCATGCATGATAAAAGCTTTAAGATTACCTTCCGATGTTCATTTTATTCATATGCTATGTATATTAAGCCCATCAAGCCAGAAATGAGCTTCATCGCTGAAAATAATTTGACGGTAAACATGCAGTTCAACTTTCAACTCACTCCCCGCCCATTCACCGAACGTACGACACAAACGATAGTCCAATGGCTTCCATTGCCGCAATTGTTGGATCTTATAAGCCTCTTGTTCAGAATCTTTACTGAAAATTTTCTATGCAGTGGACGGAAAGAGGTCAAGTTGTTGAGAACGGCGTCGAATCGATTAATTTGAATCATCAGTCACACTACTTTCTACAGCAGCGATAGCTGCCTCGGTACGCACTGTACGAGCTCGTGTTAGATGAACATTGTCCAAAAGTGTATACGTGCACATAAATCTTCCCATCATATTGCGTATGAGCTGCTTAGATGGACGATCATTAGCACCAAAAATTGGACGAAGTCCTCTATAATTTTGGCGCACCGAACGCGAATTTCCGAGAAAAGTTCCACTATTTTGAGATTTTTTCGATTGAAAGTGTTTGCATGGGAATTGGCAGAAGTAAATTAAACAATCCGTCAAAATGACAGCGAAATTTGATAAATATCCCTATCGCAAATTCTACACCACTAAAAACACCTACATATATTTCTTTTTATTCTCTTATATATTACATTCTTTGCATTAACTCGCTAATCATTGTGAAGCTGCATAATCAGCACTTACAAATCGGGCTTGTATGCAACTCTGAAATAACCAGCTACAGTAGGGAGCAGTAATGAGTACATGTTTACACTTCTTGCATTTCATAGCATATAAGAATAGAAATGACAAGGTAAACTAGAAGTTTTTCCTTTCTTTCATTGCTTGCTCAATTCCTAACATAACGGTATATAATACAAAACAAAAAGCAGAAGATCCAGAGAGAAAGAAAAGCAAAACTAAAACAACTCACATGTACTCAATATTGCACTCAGTTCTGCTTTCATCGGAAATTTAAAAAAATACCGCTTTGTTTGAAGTCTTTGTCATTAATGAACAAGAAGAGTTAGTTAGCTGTGTGTGTGTAAGTTTGTGATCGTGTTTGATTAACTGTGAAACCTCGAAAAGTGGTGCGTGTTGTTAAGTTCATAAAAAAATCAAAGTTATTCGAAATAATGAAGAAATTATCACGAAATATTGGAAATAGCATTGCATCTATGACAGAGAATGGCTTACCGACACGAAAAATTGCTGAGCAACTTAAAATAAGTCAGTCAGTGGCCATAAAAGATCAGAAAAGGCGAAAAATTACTCTTAAAGAACAAGTAAGAGGTCGCAAAAAACTTTTGACGAATGCGGACGCGCGTCTCATGATAACAGAGATGAGAAAAAACAAACAAACACCAAAGGATGCTGCTCTGGAAATAAATAAGTCCTTTAGCCGATGGACAACAAGAAGAGCGCTCCACTGTATTGGATACATCGCAACTGTTAAAAAAAATAAACCTGCATTGTCAGAGAAAAATGGGAAAGCACGGTTAAAGTTTGCCCGAGAACATGAAAACTGGACTGCAGACGACTGGAAACGGGTAATCTGGTCAGATGAATCAAAATTTAATCGTTATCAGTCCGATGGTAAGCAGTATTGTTGGCGCCGACCTGGAGAGAGCAAGCAAAGACACAATGTTAAGCAAACAGTCAAGCACGGTGGAGGAAACGTCATGGTATGGAGTTGTTTCACATGGTGGCATGTTGGACCACTGCAAAAAATTGATGGAATAATGAGAAAAGAAAACTATTTAAATATTTTATGAACTCATATTCCTGATTTTGTGGAGATGAGCGCCTATCCTGAAGAAGAAGAAGTAATATTTTAACAGGATAACGACCCACAACACACGTCTAAAATCGTGAAAGATTGGTTGACTAGGCAAAATTTTAAATTTATGCAGTGGCCAGCACAAAGTTCCGACCTCAATCCGATTAAAAATTTGTGGTCAATCGTTAAAAGGGGGTTGGGACAGTACAAAAAAAGCCCCATCTAACCTTGACGTGCTGTGGCAACGTGTGCATCAAGAATGGCAAAGTATTCCAGATGAAATCATACAAAAATTAGTTGAGAGCATGCCAAAACGGATGAAAAATGTTTTAGAGAACATAGGTCTATGGACCAAATATTAAAAAAACACCTCTTTTGTTAGTTGTTATTAGGTGCAAAATTGAGTATATACGAATTTTTTGGTTTTTCTTTTTTTTCTTTGGATCTTTTGCTTTTTGTTTTGTATTATATACTGTTATGTTAAGAATTGAACAAGAAATTAACAATTTTTTTTAAATATGCTTTGTTATTGCTATGTATGTTAACTAAGAAGTGTAACAAGTTAAATTTGTACTCATTACTGCTCCCTACTGTATGTACACCTACGAGAGACCTTTGTCCTGAGCGGGGTATGATCGGAATAAAAATTGGCCTTGAACAAGGATCCGTTAGAGATTCAGCTGTGGGTCGAGCGACGAACTAATTAGCCGGAATATAGACCTCGATTCGAATAGATGAAAATTAGAGCGATATCTAAATCAAAACAAAACGTAGAAATATATGTGGGATTGGAATCGAAGAGCGACTAGTCCTGGAAGCAACAGAGTCCAGCCCTGGTGCTGTACCAGACACCACGGACACCGGTACGATTGATAACCGGCAGGGGTGATGAGGAGCACATTGGAACGGAGTCGTGATCAGCTATCGCTATAGCAAGGACGGAGTTGTGAGACGACCCCGCAGAAAACATTTCTGTCATTTTTGTTATATGGTTACATTCAATAAAAACCACGTATATGCCAATTTCATTGTTACATATGCTTTCTAAGCCGTTTGAAAAGTACTTTTTGAAACGACTCAAATCAATTCTTGACAGTAAAAATATAATGCCGCACCATCAATTTTGGTTTTCGCGACAAATATTCTACATAAGATCAGATTCATAAAAACACCAATACCAACGAAAATCACTGGAAGGAAAAACAGTTTGCTTAACTATATTTCTAGACGGCGTGCAAGCTTTTGAAAATGACACGATGGACTAGTTTTTAAACTAAAGATATCCTTTCCTACTGGAATCCTATTTAACCGAAAGATACTTTCATGTTAAGAAATAAAATGAATATTCTGAACTCAAGGGAGTTCCTCACCGAAGTGTTTTTGGGCCGATTATATATCTATTATATACAAGTGATCCTCAAATTCTAGGAGATTCCGGTTCAATGGGTTCGTAAATAAGCAAAACTGCGGTTTTTGGTGTGTGGATAATCTTCACGAGACTTTGGAAGCCCCATTAAATTTTGGTCTGCGTTTTGGCGGCATAATTAGTTCTTTCTTCTAAAAATCTGAAGACGGAACCAACGTTACCGTTAATGGCGATGGTTACCGACAAATGATTCGTGATTTTTTGATTCCCAACATCAATGCCAATCGTCTGAGGGGTAAAAGGTTCCAACAGGATTGCGCAACATGGTAAACAACGCGGGAAACCATTACTCGATTGAGCCGACCCTTAGGTGAACGAATCATCTCAAGAAATGAACCTGTGAGCTGGCCGCCCAGATATCATGTGATTTGACTCCATCGGAGTACTTTTTGTGAGGTTACGTTAAGTCATTTGTGTATGCTGGTAAACCAGCAACAATTGATGACTTGGAAGCCATCATTCAACGCGTTATTTACGATATAAGACCAGCTTTGCCGATAAAAGTGGTGCAAAATTGGATTGACAGGATGGCCTTTCTGAAACGCAATCGCCGTGGTCATATGCCAGAAATTATTTTTAAACACTAAACGCTATGAAATTCGTAAACTAATAACGCCAAAAATTTAGCCATTTCAATAATTTATTTGTGTTTTTTGTTTGTTTGTCAGCAATTGAAATACATCATCGTGGTATTGGTATCCAGAATGCGCAAATCCAAAAGAGGTACGCTGTGATCAAAATCGAACATTGCCGATTGGCTTTCAGAACATGAATAAACAAAGACACGTTTTTCAGTGTGCGCGATATTTTAAAAACTTGCTAATAAGTTAGAAAATAATACTAAAAGTGTGACCAATTTCAACTAAAATTTTGTGAAGACTGTCAAGTACACCCATATGGTGCGCTAGTATTTTGGAAGAAGTCACTTAGTATTTAGGCCGTGCATGGTTTGATTCAGATTGCAAGCATGGAAGAGACTTTCGAAGATTTTTAAGTAATGGACATTTGAAACTTTGGAGGGTCATCGAATTGGTTTTATCACAAGTACTAGTAGTATTACAATTCAATAAATTCGACAAAAATTGTTCGGAATTAAGTGAATAGTCCGAAAATCGTTTGTTACGGTCCACAAAAACGGATATCAGTGGAAGCAGAGACATCTAAAGGATGGTTAACAACTTAACTCAGCAACTTTCAAAATGAAGTCAAAACCTCAAGAGAGAGAAATTTAACAAATGAAAACAAAAATGACTATTCGCTCTGGAAATCAACAAAGAATTTGAAGAGACCTATTATAAAGATTCCTCCTATAACATTGGTCAACACTAATCATGCGACACGAACTCTGATAGATAATACTGTTTTAGCCACCTACCCTTATTAGTAAACTGCAATAGTTTTGCTTCGATTGGGCTCAGATTTCGTGTGATGTGTTGGTAAGTATAATTATATTATTAGTAGGTAATTATTGAGATTTTGTAAATATGCCGAGACAGTGTAATAACGTTCCTGACTCATTTTGTTATATTTGTGGTGAATTAGGTTTTAAAAAACAAAGGCGAAATTTCATTGAACTTGTAGTGGAGAGTTATCACCAATATTTTTGGTTTCACTGTGGCTCATCAAGACAAATCTTGGGCCCTTCATATTTATTGCATAATTTGTGTTAGGAATTTACGTGATTGGAGGAAAGGCCGCCGCCATATGTCTGTAGGGCTACCAAAACCCACCACCGAGTATGGGAACTCGCCATCGTTAGGAGTGTGGCGTGCCAAAACTTACCACCGAGTATGGGAACTCGCTACCCTTAGGAGTGGGGCGACAAGCTTATTTTTTGCCCAGACCACTGGATGTTCTATTAAATGTAATGGACATGAATTTTGAACTTAAAGAATAAAAGTGTAATTAATTGTATTCGGAGGTAGTCGTCATTGTACTTCCTGTGCACGTTTAATTTGTTGCCGCACTCCTTGTGCACCGAGTACGTGGTGACCAGAATTCGAATACACAAAATGGCGGAGGAAGCTAAAATAGACACTCAGACCCACTCCATTGAAAGTTTAAACCGCATTTTAACTTTCAAAATACCAGAATTTTGGCGAGATCATCCATCTTTATGGTTCTCCCGCATCAAAGCCTAATTCCGAACCTACCGAATATCAAGAGACAAGAGTTAGGCGAATGATTAGTCAACTCGATCCGGATATCTTGGCTCAAGTCGAGGACATCGTGGAAAACCCACCTGCAGTGCTTTTGCTGCCTCTCCGTATGACGAAATTCACGATCTTCTCACCGGCATAGAAATTGGAGACTCCATGCAAGGAAAGAGCAAAAATAAAATCTCGGAAAGCGCGCTTAAGTCTCTTTGGCGCATCTGACTGAATGCCCCTTGAGCAGTTGGTCAAAATGGCTGAGTAAATCGCAAGCGTTTAAAAATCTTACAACCCCGCAGCGGTTACAATCCTCTCACTGTCGTCATCTGACGGCATCATTAATGAGTTAAATTAAATACGTACTCGACTGAATCGTCTTGAACCCGATCCTTCACACAGCTATCGTCAATCAAAATTTCGTCACGACGATAAATATCGTAAGCGCAGTCCATCTTCTAGCAGGGGCGAGTTCTCATACTCGGTGGTAAATGTTCGCAGCCGTACGTCCCGTTTGCTGTAACCATAGTTTGGGCCAAAC
Organism: Oxycera nigricornis; assembly: GCA_963942545.1. Classification (NCBI taxonomy): domain Eukaryota; kingdom Metazoa; phylum Arthropoda; class Insecta; order Diptera; family Stratiomyidae; genus Oxycera; species Oxycera nigricornis. The sequence continues at coordinate 85,205,474 of OZ012663.1, forward strand.
CAAAAGATCATGAGTAATGGGAACACGGATTCTTCCACAACAGCAAACAAGCTTGCACCTATGGGAATGATCGGCGCCAAGCAAACTAACACCTATGAGAACGACCGGCGCCAATCTAATATAATGCACCTGTGCGATCACCATTCCGACCGACCACTTCTCGCGGTTGAAGAACATAAAAGGAACATAATCAAGCCCTGCACCTCCAGTTGTATCCGAGTATTGTAGAAGGAAGATTCAATAAATCAAGCTAAGCCCATTCTTCTCGCTTTTTATTTAACTCACGTTTTGGATTGCTTTTTCTGTGTTGCAGATATAAAAGATATGAATTTCAAGAAAAAACAAACGGTTAGTTACCCTAATTTACATTCAGCTAAAAGACCAGCACTTCATAGTGACGATTTGCTTATACTAGTTATATTTGCGTGCGTTGAGATTGAAGATTCATAGCCTTCCAATTTGAGGCAATTGCGGGGCGTTGATGATAACGATAACGCTGAATTTGAAGATGGAGAATTGGTGTATTGTAATGATATAAATGGGTTTATCGAGAGTTTGGACATCGAATTTGATCCCTCCCATTGACACTTGTTTATTGACTTTTCTAAAACTAGCTTAAGGGGGGGGGGGGGTAAGGTTTGACAACTTTTTTTTTCTTCCATTTTTTCCCTGAAAGTACAACATCTGAAGAATATTGTTTTAAGTTTGTAGGTCAATCGGAGTAAAACCAACGAAGTTACAGTAGGTTGAATAACCGTACCTCTTAGGTTTGCGCACCTTTTAGCTACCTGCGCTGAGCGGCGGCGAGCGGTAACTGTTTCGGTCTCTATTGTATTACTTTTATCGACAGGAGCAAAAAGATGCCTTAGATAACGTGAATGATAGTGATGTACGGGCTGGACCCGGCATCGATGATGTCATGTACGTATTTTATAAGAAAATCCAGTTTTTCTCAAGATGTTTTCATTTTTCAGTGTACAAAACTTTAAATCGATTTTTCCAAACATGTAATTTTTAAAGTCGGTGACCAGCCTACAGAAAAGACTACTGAACCTATCGTTTTGAAATTTTGTACACATATTTTACATATATATATATCTCTGGTGACGTTGCGTTTTTTTTTAAAAATAAATTCCTATCAATTTTACAATAACAAATAGGTCTATTTTTTTCGTCAAAAATCGTTATTTTGGCTTAAAAATGGTGCCAAAAATTAAAAAATTGAATAATTAAAAAAAAACTCGACGTCACTGGAGAGATAAAGTGATAAACTGGGGAAAGCATTTTGATTTTTGGGTTTCAGATGATCCAGTGTTGCTGTAGGCTGGTCACCGCACAAAAACTTTTTTTCTTGGCGCCTGCGGAGATCTACAATAAATCCGTTATTTCTTTCTATTTTTGGACAATTTTTTTTTAAATATTCTTCACATGTTGTACTTTTAGATAATACTATGTAAAATAAACCTACAGTAATAATTTTTTCCAAGAAAATTCATGAAATAAAGCTATTTTTTAGATGAAACAAACCTTACCCCCCCCCCCTTACAGCAGTTTTACTGCATAACGGAAATGTACTTCCTTCTGTATCTCTGGTCCATGTTCCTAATATGAAAGAAACCTTTGAAAACATGAGTTTATTACTTGAAAAAATCAAATATATCACATATTCTTTCAAAATTTGTGGTGATTTGATAGTTGTTGCCCTACGAGGGTCACTATTTATATTTCGGGTCCTGGCAATATATAATAATTGGAAAGTTTGACATTTTTTAGCAAAACTTCGCTCAGAACGTTTTGTCACTTGAGCGAGTTACGTATCCACCACACGATAAGAAGCAGTTCGATCACATTATCGCAGTATGATGAGATAAGCATTCTATTAATAAATATGATATCACTCAATTAGATTGTGTATCCAAGATTGTAAAAGGCAGTATAACGGAACAAACTGCAGATTTTGAATTTAATCCACTTGTAGAGAACACACCTCTCAAAAACCCTTACCTTAGAAGTTATTAGAATAAAATTTAATTAAGTTTTAGAACTTCGTTTTATTAATATTTTTTTGAAACATTGCTCAGCCCGAAACTTAACTAGCGCGAGTTGTTTTGTTTACAGTGGCTCGCAAAATTCATCTCGGCCAAAAAATGGAATTAAACCGTGAACATTTTCGTGCGATGATTTTTTACGATTTTCGGCGAGGGCTATCAAGACAAGAGTGTCTGAATCAACGTGTTTCGACTTTTGGCGATGAAGCACCATCAAAAACCAGTGTAAATCGTTGGTACCAAGAGTTCAATCTCGGACGACGTTCGCTCCAGGATGAATTTCGTGAAGGTCGTCCGACTTTGGCCGTTTTTCCGGAAACCATCGATGCTGTGCGTGATCTGATAAAGCAGGACCGACATGTGACATACTGTGAGATTGAGGCATCCTTGGGCATTAGTACATAAGATATTGCATGAATGACTTCTTTTTGTTCCCTCACATAAAAAACTGCGTGGTGAATGTTTTATCACGCCCGAAGCAACGGTTGAAGCGTTCAAAAACCATGTTTTGGAGGTGTCTCAGCCGGAGTGGACTAAGTGCTTCGAAAATTGGTTTAAGCGCATGCAAAACGTTCTACAAGAAAAAACAATCAGCAGCAACGACCCAACCGCATTAGAATCAAACTGCTCTCATTTTCGAGCAGTAATCAACATCCCTGGTTCTTTCGAGTTGAGGCCCAGTTTCGGCTCTACAATATCACCGACGAAGAATCCAGGTACTTGCACATCGTCGGACAACTCGATTCACAGGGAGCTAGGGAGATTGAAGACATTATTCGGACGCCGCCCACTAATACGAAGTACGCAACCCTTAAGGATGAGCTAATCAAGCACGTCGTTTTGTCAGAGCAACAACGCATCCGACAGCTCCTAACCGGGGAAGAACTAGGAGATCGCACACCATCGCAGTTCTTCTGACACCTCCGCTCCTTATCCGACCAACTTCTGTGCACACTTTGGACGCAACGTCTACCCAAGGTATATAAACTACATTGATCATACATAGTATGATCTGTTGTTACGTCATCCGGCGGGGAGGGCGTGGCCAAATATACCCAAGTGGGATTTCATGCACACTTTACATGAAGCCAATTTTTCTTTTTCCGACTGGGAATGTAGTTCTTGCGAATATGTCATTGTTAGTGAAAATCATGTTAATCTATTGCTCAACCGCTGCGACTAATTTTTTGCTGCCACAAGAAAAAGTGCGGTTGCTCAGAAACAGCTTACGCTATCAAAATGAAACAAAGTTGCCAATTTAGTTCACAGTTTTATTAGATTTTCGTTTGACACTTTTATTATTTTCAATCATAGTTGAATTCAGTACCCGAATGTTAAAAAACATTTTACAACGAAAAAACAAATGTTTAATTTCTTTTATCAATTGAACATTTTCGGCTAAATTTACAAGTGTTGGGATGCAGTTCGGCCCAACTTTGAAACCACCCAAGTTGTGCATATAGAACAAATCATCCAGCATTTTTAATTTAGCGACAAACTCGGCGCTCGGCTTGCAGAGTGAGTGATTGTATATAACTGTATATAATATATAAATCAAATATAATTTTCAGAAACTTCACTCAAATTGTATGGCGACACTTTGGGTCATTTTACGTTTTTCAACATCACTTCCAAACTATGCTATATATAATTATGATCTTGATGCGGTGTTCATTATAGAGAATTTTGAAGTCCTTTATTAGTTGTCGAATAAAATTTGTTGTAACTGTTTTTATTGTATTATTGGTTTAGCGATGGATGCGCTGAAAGTCGAACAGTTACAATCCTACTTTTATTTTTAAAAATCGATTCTATTGTCTTGCTAACTAACTAGATGACAACAACTGACACGCTCAATCGATTTGATATTTCTCTCCTCTTCATTTTAATGACATGTGATTTTAAGACTAGCTCTGGTATAAAGCATTTACCATTGCTTATATGTCTATTGTGAAATATATAATGAGGTGAACAGGGCTGCCCAAATATTTTCCAATCTATTTTTTAAACAGGATGGCAGCACTACTGGGCGTGTCTGTGCGATATTACGTCACTCGGCGCGGAATCCTAGGGCAATAAATCATACCTCTTCTGGTTTATATACCTTGACGTCTACCATACCATGTCCAGGCGATCATTCAACCACATGCAGTCGACCCAGCCGTCACAGTCTGACGCTGGAAAGTCAAGAATTCCCCGTCATATTGGTAAATATACAAATTGCGCAAAATCTCTTTTCTTGGCAACTACCAATTAGATCCTTACAAAAGTGGTATCAAAAGAAAGGATACAATTTTTGGAAACTGCCTACACATAAGTTGGTGGCAGCAACACACGAATTATGTGCGAAAAAAGTATGCTGAAAAGTTAAGAAGTCCCGGCATATTAGAAAAAACAAGTTGCGCAAAACCTCTTTTTTCGGCAGCTACTGATTAGATCCTTACAAAATTTAAATCAAACGAAAGGATACAATGTTTGCTAGCTGCCTACAGTTTAGTTAGTGGCAGCAACACATGATTTCTATGCGAAAAAAGTATCCTGAAAAGTCAAGGATTCCCCCATCATATTGGTAAATATACCAGTTGCACAAAATCTTTTTCATTGACACCTACCCATTATTTATTTATTCAACCAGAGTATAAATACATACATGAAAGTTTACATCAAATTAAACAAGAATTAAATTAACACATTCACTGCCCATGACGCACACGTGTGCGTCATGAGCGGCCTGGCCAACAGAGCCCATGACTCACAGTGTGAGTCAAATACTCTACGATTTTCAAAGAGAGTTTACAACGAAGAGCATGGCAAGTAGGTTGTTTTCCAATAATGCAACGTGTTTGGGACAGTCTCTTGTACGGAAATGAAGTGTTGGTTCAAAGTTCAAGCGTTTCTAGCCTCTCCTTTTCAGTTGTTTGTTGTCACTCGATCGGGCCGCTTGTTCTTCGTAGTTTCGGGTTATTTTCTTGGTTTTTTCGATTCAAAGTGATCATGGATTATAAAAAAAAGACTGTATTGAGTGATGAAGAACTATTACGAATGTTGGAAGAAGATTCGGAAGATGATGTTGAGTATTTGGAGGACGAGGAAGACGTAAGTCATGACCGCACCGAACAGGTTGATTCATTTCATTTCCCTTCAAATTTTGATGATTGTGAGCCGGTACAAAGAGATAATGAAACGACAGGTGATGTAACATCTGAAATTATTGACATTTCTTCTCTTCCAATTGTATTTGAGGATGTGGATATGATTCAATCGTCGCCAACGCCGGGAACTTCAGCCGATTTTTCCGTCCCACCTATTCGTTGTCCATCGCCAATACAGGGAACGTCCGCTAATTTTTCCGTTTCACCTGCTCGTTGTCCATCTCCACCATCGCCATCATCAGTTGTTGAAACTGATGAATCATCAGAATCTGAGGAAGATAGTAATGAAAGCGGAATATGGTACTCTTCTCGGCCAAACGTACAAAAAATAAAATTTACTGGCCAACAAAAACTCAATATTACACCTGCTCCTACTACTCCCATTGACTTTTTCAACATTTTTTTCAATAATTCCTTTTTAGAACTGTTAGTGGAAAAAATGAACGAATATGCTGTGATTGTTTTACATGAGACTTCAACAAGCGAGGCGCGAATTACACGCTGGAAAGATGTAACTACAGAGGAGCTAAAAACATTTCTTGGGCTGTTATTCCATATGGGGATGATTCGGATGAATCGCATAAATGACTGTTGGAGAACCCACTATTTATTCCCACATGCCGTATTTGCCCCGTACATGAGTAGGAATAGATTCTTACTCCTTCTAAGGGTTTTGAATTTTGATAACAACAAAGATGATGATAACTTGCGATAGATTCGCACTTTGATTGAGTTCTTCGATTCAACCATGGAGAGCACATATGACCCTGGAAAGGAACTATCATTAGACGAGTCGATGGTCCACTGGCGGGGGCGGCTTCGTTTTCGCCAATTTATTAAAAATAAAAGACACAAATACGGATGTAAACTATATTGTGTAACCTCCTCTAAAGGCCTAGTTCAAAGGCTGTTGCTGTATCAAGGATCGTCAGATAATGAGGTGGGAGGAGTAAACCACAGATTAAAAGTCGTCCATCACCTAATGAATCTTAGAAAAAATGTAGGGCACAGTGTTTATATGGATAATTATTACAATAGTGTCCCACTTGCTGAAGAGCTTTTGAGGGAAGGGGTCTATTGCACTGGGACCCTACAATCCAACAGGAAGGGAAATCCTCCTGAAGTGGTGCAAAAAAAGTTGAAAAGGGGTGAAAGTATTTCTCGTTACACCAAAAGTGGAGTATGCGTAACAAAGTGGAAAGACAAAAGAGATGTGTTGGCATTGTCATCAGAGTTTCCAGGAGACATGGTTGAAGTAGGATCCAAGAAAAAGCCCAAAATGATTGTTGAATATAATAAGTTTATGTCAGGGGTGGACAGACATGATCAGTTACTTGCTTATTATCCTTCAACACATAAGACTATGCGGTGGTATAAAAAGCTAGGGATTCATATATTCCAAATGATGATGATAAATGCCCAATTATTATGTAACGAATTTGGACCTAAAATCAACGGATACGACTTCAGATTGACAATTTGCGAAGCCCTTCTTCCTTACAAGCCACCTCCTATGAGGCCTTTGAGTTGTGACATGCACGTTCCAGATGAAGTGGAAAAGGTTGACAAGGGAAAACGTAAAGTGGCAAAACGTAAACGTTGTAAGCAGTGTTACAAAAATGGAATTCGTAAAGATTCAAACTACTTTTGTCCAGACTGTCCAGACAAACCAGGATTGTGTTTGAAACCTTGCTTCCGAGAATATCATCAAAATTTACAGTGAAAAGTGAATTTATGTATTTTATTTGATATATGTTGTATTTTTGCATCATGATTGATGTACTTTTATCATATTTTTTTTATATATTCCCATAATATGTTGGTGGCAGTTCTTTTATTATATATTGTTTCAGTATTTTTTAAATTACTTATTTGCATAAATATAATAAATGTTTAATAATATGACAGTTATTACTTCTTCTACCTATTTCTAAATTGACGCACACTGTGCGTCATGGGCAATGTTGAACCAGAAAAACTGAAAACCGGGCTAGGGACGCCCATGACGCACAGTGTGAGTCACAAGTGTTGTTGAGGTTAGGAACCAGTGGGCAAACTCCGTAAACCCAAGATTGGGCATGGGCAGTGAATGTGTTAAACTAACATCCTATAGAGGTAAACTAAGTTACCTGTACATAGGTCCGGATATACTTAAAAACTAAATTGCATGCAGTGCCTTATTATTATCTGTATGTGAATTTGATTTATCTGTATGTGAATTTTGACAAAAAAAAACTTCTTTTTCTCACATATTCAACGGTTTCTGTGCCAAAGTACAAATTTCTTTTTACTCCTTTTTTTCAAATTCAAGATTTTCAACTCGTTGGGTAGGGTATTAAATAGTTTTGTTGCTACCCACTCACTACTTTTGAAATAAACAGATTGATGTACAGTTATGGCACCAGTCGTGAACCCTCATTATCCTAGCATTTCTACGAATGCTATGCACACCATCCATCATAAAACGATACTCAACGTTTATGACATGCGATGGTTTGTATCCTTCAAAATGTTTAGGCTATAAGGAAAATCCAACTCAACTTTTATGACATATTATGTATTGAGCCTTTTAGATATATAGATATTTTCCAGCAGACAATTATTGCCTGTGTATTTGTAACAGGCAAATTTTGTGAATCTGTAAATAGATTTTTCAGTCATTAAGAAACGAGTATTTGGTAAGCAAGCACGAAATAAAGATCATTCGGAGACAGAAATCCGTGTTATTTAATTGTACTACTTGAGTCATTATATCTTTTTTGCAATTCAGTGTAATGATTTAATAAACATTCAATGTCATATGATTCTTTAATTGTTAAAGGCCTAACTGTTTCCAGGTCATTTTTAATAATAATTTTAAGTATTCTCCGTTGCAAAGATTCTAATAAGCTAAGTACATTATTATGAGCACCACCCCAAGCTATGATTCCATAGCTGGTTAAGCTGTTGAAAAATGCATAGTACATAGTCATTAAAGATTTTGTGTTCATGATTTTTACAAGTTTGCCGAATATAAATAGTAAATATTTTGTTTTATTAACTAGGTATGATATATGATTATCCCACTTCATATGTGAGTCAAAAACTACTCCTAAATGTTTAGTCGCATAGACCCTCTTAATTTCTTTATCATTAATAAAGACATTTAAATTTTGTGGTACGCTGTTACAATAAATACCAAAAGCCATATAAACCGTTTTAGTTACGTTCAATGATAAATCATTTAACGCAATCCAATTACTAACATCATGTAGATATTTGTTAATTTTTTCTTCAGTTTTTTGCCAGGTAATATCAGAACTAAGAATGACTGTATCATCAGCATATGACACTATACAGTTTTCTGGCGCTATACTTAGGAGGTCATTTACATAAATAATGAATAATAAGGGTCCTAGGACCGTTCCTTGTGGGACACCCATACTTATAAGACGACTCTTGCTTTTATAACCAGCAATTTTAACTATTTGTTCTCTATTAGAAAGATAATTTTCAATTAAACTTAACGCTATTCCCCTTATACCATAGTTTTCTAACTTTCTAGTAATTTTCTATGATTTACAGTATCAAAAGCCTTGGCTAAATCAAGGAAAGTTGCAATTGTTGGCAAGCTTTTATTAAGGTTATTGTAAATAAATTGGGAAATAAATGCTAATGCTTCTTTTGTGCCTCTATTTTTCCTAAGGCTAGATGATATGATTTTACATCTATTAAAGAACGTTACGAACCTTTCATGTATAATTTTTTCTAATAATTTTGCAATATTTGAAATTAAAGAAATTGGCCTATAATTTGTAGGAACATGTTTACTACCTGATTTAAATATTGGTATTACTTCTGCAGTTTTCAATGATTTGGGCCAGATACCTTTAGTAATACATAAGTTAAATATATTAGCTAAAGGTTTTTTAATGTAGGTTGCAGTCAATTTAAGTATTTTAACGCTTATTCCATCTACTCCACTAGCTTTGTTGTCCATATCAGATAATATTTTTTCAATTTCAAAGGTATTCGTTGGTTTTAAATAAATTGTTCTACTATTAGAGTTAGGCTCTTTAAAAAGAGCATTATTCGGTTTATTGGTTTTACTTGCTAGTGCAGGTCCAATATTGCAAAAGAATCTATCGAAACTTAGATCCTTACAGAATTGGTATCAAAAGAAGGGATACAATGTTTGCTAACTTCTTACAGTTAAGTTGATGGCAGGGACACACGATATCTATGCGAAAAAGTATTCTGAGAATATGCTGAAAAGTCAAAAATTCCCCGTCATATTGGTAGGTAAATATGCAGGATGCGAAAATTTGTTTTCTGAACAACTACAGATTAGATCCTCTACAACGATTCATATCGTCTGGGAAATACTATGAACTACATTTAAAAAAATGCACAGTAGAGAGAGTGATTACAAGGACACGGAGATGGTTTTAGTCGGCAGTGTTATAGAGTCACGTGCCACGGCACTTAATCAAGCCGCCGAAAGTGCCTTTTAATTTGAATGGGTCCATTCGTTTTGATGTCACTAATTAATGTGTCAATCAAAACGAATGACAAATATTAATTGCGATCGAATGTTTATAAAAAAAATTAAAGATTGTTTAAAGAAAAGCTAATGGATCGTTCCTGTGATCTTGTCGATCACGCGAACGTATCATAACAATGTGAAGAAGGCAATAAATAGAACGAAGAAGTAGATTAGAGTCAGTCAGGATTATAATCTAGAAAAATAAAGACGAGTTTAATTAATCTTACCGCGTTTTGTTTCTTAATTTGGAAAGTTTAAAGAGTGTGCAAACACTCGCATACAATAATTGGCGCAGTCGGTAGGATCCTTTTTTCTAAATAAAAGGATCCAGAAACGAACGTTTTAAAAGAATCGCGAACTATATTGTGTTACAACCGCGAAAAGGTTATAACGTCGGGATCGAAATAAAAGCCTCATAAGCAAGGGTCCGAAATCGGTTCGAGTCAGCAAAAGTGCGTTAGTGAAAATTGCGTGCGGAGAAGCCAACAATCAAAAAGAATTCAGCCAAAAGTGTGTGAAAGTTGCGCGCGACAAAGGCCAGAATCTGAAAAATTAAAACAGTGCAGTTACCCATAAAAAGTGGAAAAAAAATCCCAAACTCCAGAAAGAGAAACAGCAACAAGCGATAAGCCTTAAGAAGATACTCAACAAATCCTAGTTCCAGACCTCAGATTATAGCACACGTTTCAGGAAAGTCAGAAATTTAATCCAGGTTCCAGAAAAATGAAGAAAATGGCAACAGGTAACGATAGCATTTAGACTAACCAAACTAGAGACAACGAGGAGAAAGGACGGCTAAGTATCGTGATAGATCCGCTGAAACACGCATCGCGTCTTCCTATTTTCGACGGAAACAGGGATCAGCTGAAAAGTTTCGTGGATATGGTAGACCAAATGGCCCCAACATTGTCAGCTTATAACCACAATTCACAGCAGATAATTTTAAGTGTCATAAAAAGTAAAATAGTCGGTAAGGCTAAACAAATCATAGACGCGAATCCACATTTATTTAAATGGGATGACATAAAAAATTTACTATTTGCAAATTTCATGGACCAGAGAAACAGCTCTCAATTACTAAATGAATTGAGAACTACAGAATTCAGAGGTTCTGCAATAAACTTTATCAATATTTTACAAAAACGGATAACCTCCTTAAATATTAAAGTACAACAAGAGAATCACTCAAATTCGCCTGAACTTATTTTAAACAATCACAAACTTGCTGTTGAAGTGTTAAAAAATAACCTACCAGAACCAAGTCGAACACTTTTATTTTGTCGTAACCCCAATAGTATTGAGAATGCAATTAGCATTTAAACCGAAACAGGTCATCTATTTTACAGTGAAAATAAATCACTACAAAAAGATAAAGGGCAATACAAGCAACCATTCGGAGATTGCCATCGTCAGAATGTTCGGCCGCCGTTTCCTCAAAATAGTTACCAGTTTCCTCAAAATAATTACCAGTTTCCTCAAAATTATTACCCGTCTCCAAATCATAATAATTTCAGAAAATTTGGAAACTTTCAGAATAACTATCAATTTCCAAGAAACTCACTTCAGAGTCGTATTAGGGAATTCGGTCAGCCACAACCTATGGAAATAGATTACTCAAAACAAGTTCATATCAACCAAAATAAAAATCAAGAGTCTTCTGCCACCGAAAATAATAGGATCCAAAATTTTCAGAAACTTGCCTCGGAAACTGCCCAAGAACCAGTAACCTGCCATATATTAGAATAGATTCATATGGAATTTCACTCAGATTTCTCATAGATACAGGTGCTACCTTGAGCATCATAAGACCAAATCTATGCCATCCAAACTTACGTATTCCAAAAGAACCATCTAATATTAACACCCTTAATTCTCAATTATCATATTCGCACCTAGTTGAAATTAAACCTTTCCAGGAACTTGGAGGTAAAGAAAAATTCCAATTCATCGAATATAAATTCAGTGACTACTTCGATGGGTTGTTAGGCAATAATATTTTTGATAAATATAACGTAATAATTGATTTAAAACATAAAGTAATAAAGTTTGATGATAAGTCTTTACGAAAATATCACTCTAAAGAAGAGGAAGAAATGGAAGAATACATCAACAACTTATACATTCCGGAAACGAATAAAATTAAAGAACCCCTCTCTCTGTTAAGAACAGATCATTTGAACGTTGAAGAAAAAAGTTGTCTAACGAAATTATTAGGACATTATAAAAAATTATTCTTTCAAGAAGGTGACAATTTGACCTTCACTCATAATATTAAACACGAAATAAAAACTACATGCACTAATCCTGTGTATACAAAATCATACAGATATCCCTTTATACATCGGTCAGAGGTGGAAGCGCAAATCAACGATATGCTATCTCAAAGGATTATACGTCCTAGTAAATTCTTCGCCAATTTGGATTGTCCCAAAGAAAACCGACGCCTCGAGAAAAATGAAGTGGCGAATGGTAGTGGACTATAGAAAATTAAATGAGATTACTATCGACGATAAGTTTCCGATACCGAATATCGATGATATACTAGACAAGCTGGGCAGATCAATGTATTTCACAACTTTCGATTTGGCAAAGGGTTTCCACCAAATTGAAGTTAATGAGAAAGATATTGAAAAAACAGCATTCTCAACCGATCGTGGACATTATGAATTTCCTAGAATGCCATTCGGTTTAAAGAATGCCCCAGCAACCTTTTAGAGATTAATGAACGACATCCTCTTCGAATACATCGGAAAGATCTGCTTCGTATATATGGACGACATAATTATTTTTAGTACTTCTCTCGAAGAACACATTTTATCACTGAAAAAGGTTTTAGACGTCCTAAAATTAGCTAATTTAAAGATTCAAATTGACAAAAGTGAATTCATGAAACACGAAACCGAATTCCTTGGACACATAGTTACTACCGAAGGCATCAAACCTAACCCGAAGATAATACAAGCAATTTTGAACTTTCCTATCCCAAAAACTATTAAACAAATAAAATCTTTCCTAGGGCTCGTCGGATATTACAGAAAATTCGTTAAAGATTTTTCAAAAGTTGCTAAACCATTAACACTTAGACTCAAAAAAAAAATACAAAAATAAATCTTTTTGATAAGGATTATGTTGACTCTTTCGGAAAACTGAAAAATTAATAGTTTTAGAGCCTGTGTTGGTTGGTTGGTTGGTTGTAGTGGCAGCCCGCTTTGTCAAAAGGCGGCTCACTTAGGCCAAGATAGGCCCACTGTGATACCACATTTGAATAGGGAGCGGCACTAAAACCTGTTGGGTGACGAGAACTATTTCGATTCTCGTATGAATCCGGCAACGCAGCTAATGTTCAAATCAGCTACTTCCGTGAGGCTGTCCAGGAAGGGTGAGCCTAAGGTTTTCATGCGTTTCCTGGACAGTGCTGGGCATTCACACAGATAATGTTGGATCGTTTCCTCCTCCTCCTCCGATCTGCAGCTGCGGCAGAAATCGTGGAAAGGGACACCCAGTCTTTCTGCGTGTCTGCCAATGAGACAATGCCCCGTCAGTACGGATACGATGAAACTTAATGTTTCACGGCTCGTGTTGAAGAGCTGCTTGGTGCGCTTTGAGCTTAGTGTGTGCCAAGTTTGCCTGGTTGTCCTGCAGGTTTCTTCCAGCAGCCAGGCCCTATTTCAGCCTCTGTATAATACTGCTTGAAACTTAGCTTGACGGAGGCCAACGGATGGCCGACTTGGGGTGTTAGTGTATAATCCTGGAGCTCAGTGCCAGCTCTAGCTAGGGCATCAGTTTCGCAGTTCCCAGGTATATCAATGTGACCCGGCACCCAGCAAATAATCACTTCACAGTGAAGCGACATCGCGTTCAGTAGTGTGCGACATTCCATTACAATTTTGGATAAAGTATACACGTTGGATAATGATTGGATAGCAGCTTGACTGTCAGAAAAGATGTTTGAATTTCTTACGGAAATTTTCTGATTTCTCAGCCAGTCCACTGCCTTATGTATTGCGATGACCTCTGCCTGAAAGACACTGCAGTGATCTGGTAGCCGGAAGGATAGTCTCAGACCTAGCTGTTCGGAGTTAACACCACAGCCAACTTTTCCATCCATTTTTGATCCATCAGTGTAGATGTCGACCGATTCCTGTATCCTATTTCCTTCCATGATCCAGTCATCTTTGCTAGGGATGACGGACTTGAAACTGTGGTGGAAGCAGGGAATCGGAGGAGTGAGGTCTACTTTCTATGGCATTGGTCCATACCTCCGTAATATGATGGAGTGGCCGATATTCCCATCACGCCATGGATTTAGAGCTTTCAATCGAATAGCAGAGCACTTGGCGTGCTGTTTCGTTAGGAGCTCCGTCGGGAGCCAATTTAATAGCATAAACAATGCTTTTGTCGGGGTAGTGCGTATAGCCCCGGTGATTGCAATAGCTGCAGTCCTCCTGACCCTGTTAACCAGGTTCGCGTTTGATGTTTTTGCCATTGCTAGCCACCAAATAACCACACCATACAGAAGGATTGGTTCCACTATCGCTGTATGGAGTCATGATACAGTTTTGGGTTTCAGCCCCTATCTTTTCCCAATAGCTCTTTTGCAGCAGTAGATTGCGCTTGCCGCTTTACGCGCCCTTTCCGCTATGTTTGCTTTCCATGCGAGTTTGGAGTCTAAGATCAGACCTAAATATTTGACCTGATTAGATGGATTGAGACTTGTCTCACCAAGTTAAGGTGGAGCAAATCGTGGAATTTTGTATCTTCTCGTGAAGAGCACAAGTTCCGTTTTCTGCGGATTTATCTTTAGACCGCACTCTTTGCTCCATTTGGTAAGAATACCTAGGGCAAGGTTTAGTCTTTCAGATAGTGTGTTGACGAATTTGCCCGATATTGCTATTGCAATATCGTCTGCATAGGCTACGACTTTGCAGGCAGTCGCTTCTATTGTTGACAGGAGTTTGTCCACCACTAAGTTCCATAGAAGGGGTGATAGCACCCCACCTTGCGGGGTACCTCTGCACGTCCGCCTTCTTAGGATGCTGTCTCCTAGTGAGGAGTTGATGCTCCTGCTGCTTAGTAGTTGCACGATAAACTTAATCAGGTTATCATCCACATTATTATTCTCGAGTGCCTTCTCAATAGCCTTATGGCTGACGTTGTTGAATGCACCTTCGATGTCTAGAAAAACAGCCTGCGTATATTCTTTGACGCTTAGCGATTTTTCGATGTAGCTGGTGAGCGAGTGAAGAGCTGTTTCAACCGATCTCCCTTTTGTGTATGCGTGCTGCGCATTAGAGAGTGGTTGCAGGGTATCTCTCAAATGAATCTCTATCAGCCGTTCCAGAGTTTTCAGCAGAAAAGAGGTGAGGCTGATAGGTCTGTAGTCCTTAGGTGAGGAGTGGCATGTCTTGCCCGCTTTGGGTATGAAGACTATTTTAGCTTCTTTCCACCGCTGTGGAATATAGGCCATCCGTAGACACGCCTTAAAGATGGCTTTGCCACGGTAGCGCTGTATTGATTCCCTGCTGGATCTCAACAGGTGAGATGTTGTCCATTCCAGGGGATTTAAATGGTTGAAATGAGCTGATTGCCCAGCGTAGGAGCCAGTCGTCTACAGGCACAGCGGTTGACAGGCAGTTCGGGGACGTATGTGGATCAGCTTTGTCAGCCATATTCTCACTGCCCGGGAAGTGCGTGTCAACAAAATATTTGTTCTAACAACAGATGCCTCCAACTACGCTATCGGAGCCGTTTTATCATAAGATAGTCACCCTGTATCTTTTGCTTCACGTACTCTCAATGATCACGAAATCAACTACTCAACTATAGAAAAGGAACTCTTGGCTATTGTTTGGGCTATTAAATATTTCCGACCTTACTTATATGGCAGGAAATTCACAATTAAATCTGATCATAAACCACTTTCTTGGATAGCTAACCTTAAAGAACCAAATCCAAAGTTGCAACGATGGAAGTTACAATTAGAGGAATACAATTACGAAATTCAATATATAAAAGGCAAAGAAAATAAAGTTGCTGATGCCCTTTCACGAACCAACCCAAATATTGAGACTGAATTGAAAACAGAATCTTGCTCGAGCGAAAATCGAGAATTTAAAATAAAACAAAAATCATATAGAGACAGTTTAACATTGCACATAAATGTAAATGAAATTCAAAATAATGTTAATAATAATGGAAACGACTCAACTGCAGCAACATGCCATAGTGCCGACGAGGATAACACTAATTATATCGCCATATCTGAATCTCCGTTAAATGTATATAACAATCAATTGATAATAAAATTAGGAAAAGATAATCGCATCACAAAGAAGAAGTATTTTGGAAAAACCCGAATAACTTGCATCTCCAAAGAATTAAATGACAAGTATTTTCGATATATATTGGATAATCAAATACCAAAAAAAGGAGTAATCGGAATTTACATGCCAAACTTGCACGCCTTTCATGAATTTCAAACCGAATATTTAAAATGGAGAACTCCACATACCACCATTAAATTTATAAAATGTAGCTATATACTTTTCGATTGTACAGAAAGAGGAGCAATCCAAGAAGAAATACTAAAAGAACACAAACGTAATAACCACAGAGGAATTGAAGAAGTTTATAAAGAACTAAAACCAAAATATTATTTCCCAAATCTAAAGAAGGAGATCACGAAAATAATCAACAACTGCCATACTTGTTAAATCAGTGAATATGAAAAAAAGCCTTCCAGACTACCATTTCTCAAACCTCCTATCCCAAATAAACCACACGAAGTAGTTCACGTAGATATATGGTTTGTAGACAAAAATCACTTTTACTTAACTCTCATCGACAAATTCTCCAAATTCGCACAAGCCATACCACTAGACACTCGAAACTGGATTGACATAAAATCAGCCTTAAATCAACATTTTGCAACATGTGGTAAGCCAAAACACCTAATTACAGATAATGAAAGTGCTTTAAAATACAACTTAGAAAACTTCCTCAAAATCGAAAACATTACTTTACATTTTACGACACCTGGTCTAAAAACTGGTAATTCTGATGTTGAAAAACTCCATAATACTCTCAATGAACATATAAGAATCAAAATCACGGAGTCAAAAGTATCTTCAAACATGATAGACGTTCAAGAAATCCTCAAATATTATAACGAAACTATACATTCCAAAACAAATCATAAACCGATAGAAATTCATAACGGAATTGTCCCTTTCACAAAATACCCTGAAATCAAAAAATATATAGAAACCAAGCAGAATAAAGCCATTGAATACCAAAATAGAAACAGGAAAATAGTGGAAATCAACCCAAAATACGCAATAAACAAAAATAAAAACAAAAAATTCGATAGACCTTTCCTCCTCAACAAGAACAGAAAAATTCAAAACAAACGAATTTTCATGAAACGAAAAAAAATTCAACCTATTTTCTTACAGGAACCCTATCCTTCGTGCTGTTCGTCTGTATAATTGCTGCAAATGGGCAAAATCTTATGATCGACGAAATTCCCCAAGGTAATGGATATTACATTATCAGGCTAGAAGAAGTGAAAATAATCAAAAGCTTCGTAAAAGTTATACATACAATAGATTTGGAAGAATTTAGGAAAATGTTACAATACGTCGAAAACTCTATCCCTCCAACATTTTACCAATCTCACCCTGCAATTACGTTACTCAAGCAAAGAATACTCCAAAAAATTCAAGAACTAGAACCATATCAATTCAAACGCCAAAAGAGGGGTCTAATCAACCTTCACGGGAAATTTTTACATTGGATCGGTGGAACCATGGACGATGACGACAGGCAGGACATAGAAGAACACTTCAAATCTGTTGATGGAAATTTAAGGATGGTTGCTGGTAATATAAATAAAAAAATCAATATTAATAATCAAATCAACGACGAACTCAAAAATATTACTTATCATATAGATAAAGGACAACATATCATTTTAGAAAAATTAATACATTAACCCTCATCGGTTCTTTGTATACGACCGTATACAATTCTCGCATTTAAAATTGTATGTAGCGAAAACCCGTCGATGAAATATGCTGGATTTTTGGAACGTAGCTTTATTTTGCCAAAAGAACCTGAGTTTCCCATCAATACATGTCACGCATGCGTTGTATTGCCTGAGCAGAAATAGTTACGAATCGGTTCTTGTGTATATGACCGTATACAATATGCATTATGTTGTGATCCAAGCGAAATCCTTGCTTAATGATTGGACTATCCCTTGTTCTTAGAATCAAGCCTGGGACTTCTCCTTGCCTCGGTGCCGACATGGGTAAAGAGCATTAAATAAAAAGGATAACCCATCGGGACTAGCCACAAAATTGCATGTGTTTACCAATTGTGTAACAGTGGACAAGTAAGTAGCAATTTACAATTAGCAAGAGACTACTGATAACAAAATGCACGTGAGTAAATGATATGATGCGACTGGTTATCTGTGTGAGTATATGCAACTTCTAGCCTTCGGAGCGGTTTCCTGATTACGGAGGTGGCATATTAGTCCTTGTAAAGCGAACCAGGGAGTTGTTCCGCGACGGGCTCTGATTCGAGCAAAGATATGTGTAGTGATTTTCTGCGTTAGTCGTATTTTGTGGTGTTTTTTTTATTATTTTTCGCTTGTGTTTTGCTGTTCCCGTTTGAACTCCTTGGTATTTTGCAAAAATGGATCGAATTTTGCGTGAAAATCGAAAAAGAGACGAATATGATATTGACGAGAATTTGGACAGTGATTTTGATTCCAACAGTGAAGACGACACCGATTTTGTTCCATCTGATCATGAAAGTGATGAAAATTATGATGATGACAATAGTGATGAAGAAGACATGGAACCATTGGACCAAAGTACAGTAGAACAAATTGCTGCAAATCCACAGAGTGTACATTGGTCAAAGGATAAAAAGATCCAATATTCGTCGGAGGCCTTTGAATTCAGCAGGAGAAATTCATTTCGGCGAGCTGAGAATATTGTTTCAGGTGATAATATACCTTTTTATTGACTATCTATCCCTTTTCTATTGTTTGTGTGCTCTCTCTTATATTTGAATATATTCTTTCGTTTGTTTTTGCATTCATTTCGTTCGTTCATGTTTTTTATTCATAGGTCTTCAGGTCCAAAACCAATTGCATGTGCCAATATTGTTGATCCTTTGACTGCATTTCTAATGTTTCTACGACCGCTTGAACATATTATTTTGAATATGACAAATTTGTATGGCGTACGAAAGTACAAAGACCAATGGGAAAACATCAATTTGATTACTTTGCATGCATATTTCGGTTTGTTGCTGCTAGCTGGCGTATATCGTTCATATGGTGAATGTGTGACACAGCTTTGGAATGACAAAACTGGTAGACCAATATTTAGAGCTACAGTGTCATTGAAAACATTCAAGAAAATACATGGTTGCATTCGATTTGATGATCGTGAAGAACGTTTGACTTCTGCTGTTCGCGATAAATTAGCACCTACTAGAAATGTGTTTCACCGTTGGAACAATAACTTGAAAACCATGTATACACCAGGCAAAAATGTAACAGTCGATGAACAGTTGATTCCATTTCGTGGGCGATGACCGTTTCGACAATACATTCCAAAGAAACCTGCCAAATATGGGATCAAAATGTGGGTTTTGTGCGACTCATTAGACTGGTATGCATACAACACACAAGTCTATGTTGGCCGCGATCGAAACACCGCTCCTGAACGCAATCAAGGACAACGCATTGTTTTGGATTTGACGAAAGGTCTTTCTAATAGGAATGTTACGTGTGATAACTTTTTACTTCGTACGCATTAGCTGAAGAATTGAATAAAAATCGTATGACTATTTTAGGCACGATTCGAAAGCATAGAAATGAAATTCCACCAGTACTGATCGATATGCGTCGAAAGCCATTGTATTCAACTGAAGTTGTTTATGAACACCAATTACAAGCTGTTCTATTGTCAAATGTTACTCGTCGTTACCGATTCGTTTCATTATTGAGCACATTTCACAATAGATTCAACATAAACGAAAGAAATGAAAAGATGAAACCGAACATCATTGAAGATTACAATAAAACAAAGAATGGTGTTGATACAATGGACCAAATGGTAGCCACATACACTTGTAAACGTAAAATAAGTCGGTGGCCAATGGCATTATTTTGTAATCTGCTTGATGTGAGTGCATTGAATGCATTTGTTCTATTTGTTGAAATGTTTCCTGAATGGCATGCTGACAAATCTAAGCGAAATATTCGTCGCCGACTTTTTATAGAGCAGCTTGGAATGGCTCTTGTTGATCCATATATTGCAGGACGATCATCGAGACCAAGAACAAGTGATGCTGCTGCAATTTGTGATGAAAGTCAACCACTTCGACATTTGACACCAACCAGGAAAAGAGGCCGTTGCCATATTTGCACATACAAGAACAACAAAAATACCTAGGCAACACGTTGTGGAAAGTGTGCAAGCTATATTTGTGCTGAACATCATTTTGATATTTGGTCAAAATGTGCCAAAAATTAAAGAAAACCAAGAAAAATATTTTTTTATTATTATTTTCTTTGCACTTCGAAAAATTGATGTTTCATTCAGTATTTTTTAAATATTTTTTTTTCATATGCATGATCATAAATTTGGTTTATAATATTAATAAACATTTCATAAATGAAAAAAAAAAAACACAACACATATATTGGTTTTTGTGTAGATATATTGTGCGCAGGTAAGCAGTCGTTGTGTATATGGTCGTATACGCAAGAACCAATTCGACAAAGTTTTGGAGGAACCCAAACTTCTGACTTATTAGAAAGGAAGTTTTTAGAATTCCGATACCTCCAAGAAATCAAAGAAAATCTTCAGCATATTTTGAACTCAATCACAGAAATAGAAGACATTATCCTTTTATCAAGGCTTGAAGTTCTGGGGAAAGATATTTTAACAGCACAAGAAATCCATGACTACGAAATTGACTCATTAAAATTGCAGAACATCCGAATAGCGGTCGCACAAAATAATCAATTACTGTTTATAATTATCCAAATACCATATTTCTCAAACAATATATATTTTAGAACGCAGATTGTACCAATACCTAATATGAATAATTTAGAACTAATAACGGAATTCAAAACAGTAATCACCTCTAAAACAATATATATATGGACACAAAAATAACGTAGAGCAGGGGTGGCCAAGTTTGGAGCGCCCAGCGCACTGGCTGCGCTACGCTTACGCCGAGTAGGCTGGTTCCGATTTTGTGGCTGGTCATCATCAGGCTGGCGAGCGGTCGGACGGACAAGCTGACCGTCGCGCTCGCCAGCGCGGGCAGCGATCGAAGACAGACAGACACACTTCCACCTCGCTACCTCTTACCACCGCTTTTACGCCGGCGCTAGCGCGGGCGCGTTCTCGGCGTACCAAAACTCTCGGCGCAAGTTTTGGCCACCCCTGACGTAGAGTATAAACTTATACTAAATGCAGACAAATGTATCGGAAGATTACTGAATAATCCTGAGAATTGTATAATGAAAGTAAATACAAAAGTAACTATTGAAACGGTTTCTGAAAGCATTGTAATTACAAAAAATTTAAAACCTTCAAAATTACTACATAATTGTAATGAACAAGAAATAATTGTGAAACAACACAACATTATTAAATTTAGCAATTGTACTTTAACGATAGGAAATTTTACTTACAAAAATAGATTACAGCATATTAACAATCAAATGGCGCTACCTAATATCTTGAAAAACGTGTCATATAACGAAGAAATAAATGTCACATTAAAAGATTTACACAGAAAAAACATAGATAACATGGAACATATAGAATTTAAACATAAAACATCATCTTGGATCAGAATAACTTCTGATGCCGTTATAATATTGATCAAACTTACCGTCATAATTATAATGTATTTCAAATTCAAAAGTTCTGGTTCACGTATTAATTTAAAGTTTGATACATTGCGTGAGGACACGCTATTTAAGGGGTTATACCTATGTGAATTTATTTTCTTTTTCAATTTTTTTTTATTGGCTAAAAGTATGCTAACACATCCCTAGAATTGAAATCGAAAGGGTCCAAATACTAATATACTTCAGAAAATTTTTGAGAATCAATTTTCTGAAGCAACTCCAATGCTCGAAACACGTAAAATTTGCTCGCTTTATACTATATAGTAATTAATAAACACTGTATAGGGCACGTTCCTTCGTAAACGACGCTAGGAGAGCTTCTGTTTACTCGATCGACTACACGCTGCATTTGAGGTTAAAGTACTATGTTTTGATTGATATTTTTACTGTTGTTTTGTATAAAAAAGTGTTAGAAATGAGTAGTAGACTGTACAGTGGCCGTAAAGGCAGTAAAGCAAGTAGTTCATCGCAGAAGCGCAACAAGATCAGCAACAGGCGTCCGCCTAATCGCCATTCGTTTGAGACTCATTAGGATTGACTGCAGAACCTAATTTTTACAATTTCTGCTTAGAAACAGACGCCGAGCGAATAAAGGCTGCTGAGCGGTCAATTTCCGAAGTTGTGAAAGAGGAGAGCAGAGAGGAGACGCGGCCTTTTAGCATCAAGAAAGGACGAGGAGGAGAAATCCACGGTCTTGGAAGGCCAACTGTATGGTGCTGGGATAGCAGAGTAAAGGTTAAAAAATTTGTATATAGTAAAATTTTGAAAATTCACAACTTTATAAGATAAATAACAGACACTACTCCTTATACACGATTTCCAATATTTTATTTCAAATATATATTTCGGACATAAGTTGTGTCCTTCTTCAGTGTTACACTGTGTCTGAAGACGAATGTGGCATAATCTATCTTGAATATCCTAAACTTATTGTTAATTAGATCCCCAGGTCTTTACCGGAGCCCTGGTTTAACTTGATCTCAAAGGATTAGTTTAATTAGCTCCGAAAAACCGTTCCCAAGGTCATGATTCAAGCGTTTCGATTCTGGGATTCTTGCTATCATCAAACTCTCATACGCATCCAGTTGGGACCGTTTGTGTACCATTTTCAAACATTTTGAGTTCGACAATGTGATTGTGTGGCCCTCCTCAATTATATGTTTTGCCACCGATGATCTGTATCTGTATCTGTATAAGGAGTAGTGTCTGTTATTTATTATAGAAACACGGTTTAGTATAACTCGTCGAAACTTTATTGATTTAAAAATGACGACCAAGTCCTCCGACGAGTTCATCAATTTCCTGAAGCTGAAGAAGTCAATGGCAGCAATCCGAGAAGATATTAGTTTCTTAAAGAAGTGCGTAGTGAATAAGGTGACTCCAAGAAGTCATACCATTAGAATTCAACGATTTTTACCACAAGCAAACAAACAAAAAGCTAAATACGAAATGATGAGTATTAAAAACACCATCAGCCGGTTGTACGCGCTAATAAATCAGAAGTCATTGCAAGTGTATAACACACACTTAAAACTACTAGGTATGGAGAGCAACAGGAAAGGCGATATTTTAGAAACTTTAGAGAAAACGGACCAAGCGTACAATTGTGAGAAATTCCGAAAAAGAGGGAAGCTAAACAAGAAATTCTTAACACTCGTCAACAGGACATCCGGACGGCCGGAAGGTCCTAAAGTCCACATCATTCCTGACTTGGTCGTAAATAAGTCGCAGGAAAATTTTACGAAAGAACAGTTAGATTTCCTAAACATGGGACTAGACTACGCGATCAAAAGGAATAATTCTCTAAAGGACGAGATTGTGATAAACATCGAAGCAGCGATTAGATTCTGCAACAACACTGACAAGGAAGATATTCGGCGACAAGTAGGAAAACTACTAAAGAACCAGAAAAGACAAACAGTGAACTTCCAAGATGAGAAACTAATCCAGGAACTAAAAGAAAAAGACGTTTACTACATAAAAGCAGACAAAGGAAATAAAGTGGTCATCATGAACAAAAAGAAATATGACGAGCTTGTTGAAGAAAAACTGAGAGGCGAACAATTCTTCGCACTCAGAAGTGACCCACTACCAGACTCAATTAAAAGAACAGAACAGGTATTGAAAGAGTGTAAATCCCTGATTGGTAACCTCTCATCCCTAAGAGTTCAGAATCCGAACCTCCCGAGAATCAGATGCCTTCCTAAATTACACAAGGAAGGTAGTGAGCTACGAGAAATTATCACGGCAAACAGCTCGCCCACATACAAAATAGCCAGATGGCTCGTAGAAGAATTTCAAAAACTGGAACCACCACCAAATAACAGATCTGTGAAAAACTCGATTGAGTTAACAAATCTACTAAAACTAGAGACAATCGACGAAGACGAGATCATGACATCATTCGACGTTAGAGCCTTGTTTCCCAGTGTACCGATCAGAGAATCACTACACCTCTTGGAAGTATGGTTACTGGATCAGAAGAAGTCTTCAGAATGGAAAAGCAAAGTGAGATGTTACATGAAAATGACGGATCTTTGCATGAAGGAGAATTACTTCACGTTTAGAGGGAAATACTTCAAGACGACCTCAGGTGTAGCAATGGGGAACCCACTTTCCCCTTTCATCAGCGAACTCTTCATGAGCTCGATCGAAGGAAGGATTAAAGAAAAAGGACTGTTACCAAGGATCTGGATACGATATGTAGATGACGTGTTTGCGGTAGTCAAACGAGATAAGTTGGAGGAGGTCTTTGAAGGAATCAACAATATCCACAGAAACATAGTATTCACCATGGAAAAGGAACAAGTACACGGGATCGCATATTTAGACATAAGAATCATCAGGACAGGCAACCAATTTGAGTTTGACATACACAGGAAACCAACTCACACTCAAAGGACGATACCAAATACATCCAATCACCCGTTTACTCAAAAAATGGCAGCGTATAACTCGATGATCTATCGGATGCTCAAGATCCCTTTAAGTACTGAACGCGGTTTGAAGGAAAAGAAGTACATCCTAGAAACAGCCAGAATAAACGGCTTTGACACGACAGTTATCGAGAATCAGATCAAGAACAAGGAGCAAAAAATGAGAGTACAAGAACTAACGACCTTGGAAGGAAGCGAGAGTAATCGGGAACTCATGAAACGGGCAGCCGTTGAACGATCAGCAATAAGCGGAAAACTAAAAAGGATTTTAACGAGATTCAACATAGATGCGACAATAACAAGCCACAGATTCAAATCTCAAACATTGCTAGGCACAACTAAGGATCCACGAACCTCGACGGAAAAAAGCGGTATATACGAGGTTTCTTGTGCGGAATGTGACAAAATCTACATCGGACAGACTATAAGGCCGATCCAAAAAAGAATGCAGGAGCACATCAGAGAAGCTGAACTAGCCATCAAAAATGGAAGGACGGAGGTCAGATCATCGGTGGCAAAACATATAATTGAGGAGGGCCACACAATCACATTGTCGAACTCAAAATGTTTGAAAATGGTACACAAACGGTCCCAACTGGATGCGTATGAGAGTTTGATGATAGCAAGAATCCCAGAATCGAAACGCTTGAATCATGACCTTGGGAACGGTTTTTCGGAGCTAATTAAACTAATCCTTTGAGATCAAGTTAAACCAGGGCTCCGGTAAAGACCTGGGGATCTAATTAACAATAAGTTTAGGATATTTAAGATAGATTATGCCACATTCGTCTTCAGACACAGTGTAACACTGAAGAAGGACACAACTTATGTCCGAAATATATATTTGAAATAAAAATTTGGAAATAGTGTATAAGGAGTAGTGTCTGTTATTTATTATAGAAACACGGTTTAGTATAACTCGTCGAAACTTTATTAACTTTATAAGGTTTTGAAACTTCAAACGCGTTTATCTCGAAAGTGTATTTTTGAAATTTGCCGGAAACGAAACTCCTTCAGTTTTCATCCGATTGACTTGCCGTTTTAACTGTATCTTCTTGATATGATTATCTAGTGAAGTACACACGATTTTAGCGATTGGTTTTGTTTAAAAAAAGTTATAAACAATTGAAGTCATTTTTTTGAGTCGAAAATGCAATTTTTTGGTTAAATGGTCGCCATTTTTCGAAAAATCGATATTAAACTATTATCGTGTGTACTTCACTAGCAAAATTCATGAAGTTTATGAAAAAAAAATTTTATTGTTCCAGATGCAGATGGGGCTGAGAAACTTGTCCGGCCGCGGAACGTCTTTTGTAAATACTAGTGACTTTGACGTGCACTACAGCCGCCATTTTGTATTAAATTTAAAATAAAAAAATTTTTTTGCACTCCCGAAAAGTTGCCCTTTATATTGATATATTATTTATAAAAGCTTTCTTTCAAAATCCTTGAAAAAAAAATCTTGAAAAAAGGCTTGTTTTTTTAGCCTTCACATAGGTATAACCCCTTAAAGAGGGGCGTGTTATAGAACCACGTGCCACGGCACCTAATCAAGCCGCCGAAAGTGCCTTTTAATTTGAATGGGTCCATTCGTTTTGATGTCACTAATTAATGTGTCAATCAAAACGAATGACAAATATTAATTGCGATCGAATGTTTATAGAAAAAAATTAAAGATTGTTTAAAGAAAAGCTAATGGATCGTTCCTGTGATCTTGTCGATCACTCGAACGTATCATAACAATGTGAAGAAGGCAATAAATAGAACGAAGAAGTAGATTAGAGTCAGTCAGGATTATAATCTAGAAAAAAAAAGACGAGTTTAATTAATCTTACCGCGTTTTGTTTCTTAATTTGGAAAGTTTAAAGAGTGTGCAAACACTCGCATACAATAATTGCAGAAAGGTATGTAGATGACTCTTATCTATATAACTTGTTAGAAACTCAAGCAAATCGGCATCTTTTGGAGATTTACATACATTTTCCAAATAAGACAAAAAAAAATCTAGGAGGCAATTTCGAACAAGAGGTTTTGATTAAAAAAATTCGAGACCAGCAACTACTTAGAACATACACAGTAAAAAATATTGAAGGGTAAACAGTAGTATTATCCGAATAAGTAAAAATAAAATACATTATGGGTGATAATTAACACCGAGCCATTAGATTTTCTTGGAAAAAACCTTAATCGGATGTAAGCTAAAATTTAAATATTTTTTACGGTGTAATTGAATTAGAAAACATTTATCATGTATCATTTAACACCGATGGGATGAATACCACTATCGAGCTATGACATGTTTCCGATTCCAAGAAATTTAATTGGACGGTTTCACACCGATCAGTGTAAAATGAATATCCCACATAATGCATTCAAGTGATGGTTGGCAGAGTGCTAAGACGTGCTACAGAAAATGACAAAAATAACGTTAAGTATAGTGTTCGATGGAGTGAGGAAGTTCGTTTTAGTGCCAGAAACTGAGGGAAAAGTTAGTGTGATAGATGTGCTTGTCCATGCTGCGTTGAGGATCAATATTTCAGTGGAAAAAAATTTATATTTACGTGACTTCCAAAAAAGGGACGTCGATGACGAAATTTTGGAAATTTTGCTAAAAAAACAGTGCAGTGTCATATGAAAGAGACTTCGAAGTTAAAATAATACAAAATTATGGTAAATACACGAATATATTGTAACTTTTTATTATTTAAAGAAAGAAGTAAATTATGAAAATTACCTGAAAAATTGGCGATTGCAGATTTTTCTATTATTGTTGAATTTATATTGATAGCAAACACAATGCAAAACGCATTAACAAAAAACTAATTAGTGTAAAATAGGTTATGATTGTTGTCGGTTTTCAGTGCATCTAGTAGCAAGTGAACATTATAGACATTTAGCGCTTCATAATTTTTCGATTCACTTAAAGCGTTTATTTGTTACATTTTCAAAACATTATAGAACATTGTCTTATTTTACCTGCGTCTGTAGATTTAGTTGCTGACGTGAGTACGCAGACTGACGTAGACGAGTCATATGGTGCTCCTCTCGGAAAGCAAGACTGCTTCCTGGGCACATTACCAAAGAAGCTGAAACTCGAGGCAAAAGTCTTAAAAGAGGTTAACTATTGCACTTTCATTGCTTCAATTCCAATCTTAAAATGAACCCGTTGTTTTTAAGGAGTTATCAATTTATTTAGAAAGCAGCGAAGAGGGTAAACGAATTCTTGAATCGTACAAAATTACTCAGCAGCTTTCTAAAAAAATTCGAGTGAAGCTCGGAAATTTAATTGTAACGCACTTGGTGCAAATTAATGGAACCTATCCTACGGCAGAAAACAAAATATTGTGGGCGAAAGCTACAGCTCTAATTTTCCCAAAATTTATGCGAAAATCATGATCCAGATAATTTTGTAATACGCAAAGGATATAATGAAATAGGACTTTGAACTAATAATTTTTACAATTTAGGAAATATTTTATAATGCAAGAGACCGTACAGGATTCTTTGCTTATCGATTGAGGACCATCAATAGATCGTTGGGAAATTCTTCACGTCTGTGTCATACGGATACCAATGGATGGACAACAGATAGTGAACAGTTTATTGACGATGATCTGGACGGAAAAATCAAAGAATTAAGTCGTCTGTGCCCAAAAACAGAGCAATCAAAAATATTTTCATACATGAAACAGGCTGTTTGTCTTAGAAGTGAACCATTTTCATTTGAAACCTATCCACGTTTTCTGGATACATTGGGGCTGGTATGGAAGGGATAGCAATCAGACTATTCTTAATGATTGTGCATATCTTTTTTTAGATTGATCAGGATTTTGACACTAGGTTCAAATATGACGATACAATTTATTGGGACACTATAAAATTAAATTTTTTAGACTGGGCCCAGCAAAACAAGATAGTTATTTACGATGAATTCACTCTTGAGGATGAAAGTAATACTTTTCACTATTATATCGTCTTTTTGCAAGTTAAATAATATTTTTTACTTCAAGGATTTGACGAAGATATAACAACTTTGCTGGCGCTGTCTAAAATTTTAAGGACTATAGGCAATAGAAAATTGATGCAGGAGAAATATACGATATTTAATTTTCATAAGGTATACTTATCGTGATAAATAAGCATATAGCAAGATTAAAGCCTCATTAATTTTTTTAGACTGGCGCCATCCCCCAAACTGAGTGTTTCGGAAGACATCCACATTTAATTTTGCGAGGATCGAACAAAAAGCTAATTGATTCATATTGGATTGGCATTGACGGTAATGAAATGCGACTTAATAATACATCAAGCATTGTAGCTTTTGAAAGTCTTTTTAAAAGCTTTTTCGTCTTTCATGCAGAGTACCCGGCCAATTTTTACTAATTTTTTTTATTCATACAAGAAGCCTTTTTTATGTTAGGATTAAGAAAATTGAGCCCAAGACTGATTGAATATAAATGTAGATTTCTTCATGATTACAATAAATAATTGCAATGTTTCGATGCAATCGGTGTCACGAAGATATTGCAAGCTCCCGAAAATATATTAAGCATTTAAGACTAATACATAATATCCACGAAAACACTATTTTACAACTGAATTGCGGATATAATTCTTGTAACCGACTATTCGCTACTTTTAGTGGTCTCATTAGACACATCAAAAGCAAACATCCAGACCTACAGGCGAATTTGGCATTGCATTTGAATTTGCTTTGGTTATTTTCAATAATAGCTATGTACTCGTATGTATCAATAATTTCAATAAAAATTTGCTTTTGAAATATTTACAGCTTTTTATTAAAAAATTCTAGTACCCACGCCCATTTTATGGTTAGAATTTGGATCAAGGAAAAACATTTGCTCTTTATAAAAATGCCAAAAATCAATTAAGGAGGCAAGAAGAATAAAAGTCTTTGAAAGTGCGGTAATAACAGCAGTGTAGCTAAGGTAGTTATGGCACCAGTCGTGAACCCTCATTATCCTAGCATTTCTACGAATGCTATGCACACCATCCATCATAAAACGATACTCAACGTTTATGACATGCGATGGTTTGTGTCCTTCAAAATGTTTAGGCTATAAGGAAAATCCAACTCAACTTTTATGACATATTATGTATTGAGCCTTTTAGATATATAGATATTTTCCAGCAGACAATTATTGCCTGTGTATTTGTAACAGGCAAATTTTGTGAATCTGTAAATAGATTTTTAGCCATTAAGAAACCAGTATTTGGTAAGCAAGCACGAAATAAACATCATTCGGAGACAGAAATCCGTGTTATTTAATTGGCGCAGTCGGGTCGCGGTTCAATATTTGATGAAATAAAAATTTATATTTTATATAAGATCAAATACTACCATACAAAAAAAAAGAACCTATTTTCTAATTCGTGCCGTTCTCATAGAACCAATCATAGAACACTGGACGAATTAATACGAAAATTTGAGCGATTTGATATCAAGTGTAGTAAGATGGATTACTCAAAACTAACGACGTTCATTTGTTCTATTCCACCATTTGATGGAAATCAGTCGGATTTATATCCATTTGTTAGAGCCATAGACGCGATAAAAGAACACCTAAACGCGAGTGAATTAAAAGAGCAATTGATTCAACAAGTGTTAGTAAGGATCACCGGAAAGGCGAGAGAGGCGATACTCACCTATAACCCGAGTTCGTGGGACGAAATAAGGAAGACGCTTATAACGCATTTCGACACAGCAGAAACAGAGCTACAACTACAGGAAAGGTTATGCAGCGCAACGTTCTTTACAGCAGTGCATCTGTACGATTATTTTTGTAAGTGTTTATGCTTAATAAGTCAAAAGATTTTAAATGATGATAATTATATAAATAATCAAAAAAGTGAAATAATTAAGAGTAGATATTTGATGGCAAAGAATATATATATAAATAAATGCCCAGAACCGCTTAAAAGTGTTCTATTAGCTAGGAACCCGGCTAGTTTGGAAGAAATAAGAAGAATTCTTCATGAAACAGGTTACTTAAATTTTGGAAGCAATAATAAACCGAAGAAGTCAAATTTTCGAGCGTTCAATGCGGATACAAATCCAAATATGTCTAACTCATCTCCCCCTGTAAATTACATCATGAACCTACAGTTGTTGAGCCAACAGCCACACCAAATAGGTAATAATCAGCCATACTTTGGAAATACTTCACAAGCATACAATCCTTCACGGAGTAGATATTCAAATTCGAGGAACTTTCGTAATAATCAACCTGTAGATCATTCACTACCAACCGATAGATCTATGAATACGGTGAATTCGAATGAATCATCGTTACATATAGGAGATCATAGTCAGGATTTTCATTTACATGCCTCGGAATGTCAATACTACCCATCGTTAAATTAAGTATTAACGGACATATATTACGCTGTTTAATCGATACAGGGTCTTCAACGTGTATTATGTCAGCCGAAAAAGTGAATAATTCTATTAGAGAAAAACTACCACATCCAGTTTATCTTCATACACTCCAGGGAAAAATTGAATGTACTGAGTCAATTAGGACATTTGCACCTGAAGAATTTGATGTTAAAGCTACAATAAATTGAAAAATAGCCAATATTTCATTTTCAAATTTCGATGCTATAATCGGAATGGACATTTTAATAGCCTTAGGTGCTAACATTCACATATCTCGTTCAGAATTTCAAATTAATGGTCATATAATACCATTTGCAACTGATATTCCAACTAAAATAATCCAAAAATACTCCAACGCAATCAATAGCATTGAGAAACAAATGGATCAACAACCAGATCCTAATACTTACTCTATTGAAGAGATGCAAGTAATAAATAGAATCAAAAACGAATTTTATGACTTAGAGTATAATTCCAACAACAGATTAACGTTCACGCATAAAATTAAACATACTTTAAAATTGAAGACTGCTGAACCAATCTACCAACGTAATTATAAATTGCCTTATCATACTAAAGATTTTATAAAAAAACAAATCGAAGAGGATTTAGCACAAGGAATTATCCAGCCATCTTCCAGTCCATATAATTCGCCGATACTAGTGGTACCCAAAAAGGAAAACACATATCGACTAGTTATTGATTTTCGCAAAATAAATTTGGTAACAGTAGAAGATAGACACCCTATTCCACAAATTGACGACATTCTAGGAAAATTGGGCAGTGCTAATTATTTTACTACAATTGATCTTGCGAAAGGGTTTCACCAGAACGAAATAGATCCTAAAGATCGGCATAAGACAGCATTTTCGACTGATGAAGGGCATTTCGAATTTACTCGAATGCCATTTGGGTTGAAAAACTCTCCAGCAACGTTCCAAAGATTGATGAACACAATCTTACAGAAATACGTCAATAAAATATGTATTGTATATATGGACGATATCTTGGTGTTTAGTACTTCATTGCAGGAGCATGAAGTTGCCCTGCGTATGGTACTATCTACTTTGCGTTCTGCCAATTTAAAAATTCAAATGTCCAAAGCTCAATTCTTAAAGAAATCCACTGAATTTCTGGGGCATATTATTACTAAAGATGGTATCAAACCAAATCCGAAGAAAGTAGAAGCAGTTCGTAAATTTCCTATACCAACAACTACAAAGGAGGTAAAATCATTTCTCGGTCTTACTGGTTTTTACCGGAAATTTATAAAAGACTATGCATTGATAGCAAAACCTCTTACACTCACTTTGAAGAAAACAAATTCAGTGAATATAAAAGACCAGGAATATATTGAGGCATTTGAAAAACTGAAAAATTATATTTTGAATGAACCTATTTTAACACATCCTGATTTTCATAAAACATTTACTGTTACAACGGATGCCTCAAACTTTGCATTGGGAGCCGTATTATCACAAGGAAGCAATGCGATTTGCTATGCATCACGAACTCTCAATGATACGGAAACACGACTTGCAACTATCGAGAAAGAACTATTAGCGATAGTTTGGGCAGTAAAATATTTCAGGCCTTATTTATACGGCCGAAGATTTATATTAGAAACTGATCATAAGCCTCTTACATTTCTACAAAGCATTAAAGAGGACACACCAAAACTTTTCAGATGGAAACTGAAGCTAGCTGAGTATGATTCCGATATCAAATATATCAAGGGTAAAGCCAATCTTGTAGCAGACGCTCTGTCAAGAATTGAAGTGAATGCTCTAGACATGACAAACAACAGATCAGATTCTATGGCAACACAGCATACGGCTCATGAAGACAACACGAACTACATTAGCATTTCAGAAAAACCACTGAACTGTTTTAAATTACAAATAATTATTAAAAATGGAAAACGCATTCGTAGTACTACCCAAAAGTTTTTAAGTGGAAAAAGGATTACTTTCTACTACAAACATTTCACTGCTAAAGAAGCAAAATATATACTAGAAAACCATATTCCGATCGCTGGAGCAGTAGGACTTAAAGTCCCTAATAAATCCATTTTATCAACTTTCCAAAATGAATACAAGAACTGGAAGGTACACCATCCTAAACTTGTTATTGAGAATTGTAGTTATGTTCTGTATGATTGTTCACATTCAGACATATCAGAAATCATAGCTCAAGAGCATCAAAAAACCAATCACTTAGGTATTAACAGATTATATGATAGACTA
This sequence comes from Oxycera nigricornis, assembly GCA_963942545.1. Taxonomy (NCBI): domain Eukaryota; kingdom Metazoa; phylum Arthropoda; class Insecta; order Diptera; family Stratiomyidae; genus Oxycera; species Oxycera nigricornis. The sequence continues at coordinate 85,238,734 of OZ012663.1, forward strand.
CGTAAAAAGTATTACTATCCGAAAATGAAACTAGCTATAACCAACTATGTAAATAAATGCACTATCTGCGCTACAGCTAAGTATGATAGACATCCTCCAAAAGAACCATTCAAAATGACACTTACCCCATCCGATATTAGGGAAATCTATCATGTAGATATATGGCTTCGCGATAATAAGAGTCCATATCTTACATGCATAGACAAATTTAGTAAATTTCTAACAATACAGAAATTGGCAAACAGACAATGGGACACTATTATAAATGCCCTACAGATTATATTTAATAGAATAGGAAGTCCTAAATACATAGTATTTGATAACGAGGGGGCTATTACAAGCATTAAAACAAAAGAATGGCTAGATAAGCAAGAAATATCTTATCACTTATGTTCACCTTATCACAAAACGGGTAATTCCGATATTGAGGTTGTTCACAGAACTCTTAATGAACAATTAAGAGTATTCTTACAAAGACAACAGCAAGAAGATCAAGATTTAAAGTTGTTGGACCCAATAGAGGAGTGCTTGTTTTACTATAATAATAATATTCACTCGACGACTAACGAGACCCCGTCCAACATATTTTTTGGAAAAACAAAGCTTGAGAAAGATATGATTCAAAAAAAAATTCAAAAAAACAAAGAAAAATGGATTTCTAAGGCAAATTCAAATCGAAAACATTTTCCTCTTGACAATAAATATCGAAAAAACATCCCTAAAAATAAATTAGATGTTAGATATGTAGTCGATAAACACAACTCCGAAACACACCCTCAAAGGCAAAAAAAATTGAGGAGGCATTATGACATTCCCGGAAATATTACTTGCACTATTGATAATATTATCAGCCCTGATACGAATACAAATTTACTATAACAACATTTCGTCAAAAAAACGGCGGCATTTTTGTGAAAATAGTTAGCCAGTTGGAGACAATACAGAATATCATCGACAGATATCGAATCCCACAAAATGGTACTAAATGTATAAACGACATGTAATACACATTTGATGAAGACAATTCTAATATTTAATATCTCTTTTTTTTTTAATATTTTTTTACAAGTTTTTCGATATCCCCTATTAACCTCGCAAATTTGTTGAAATTCAATTAAAACTAACAGAACTCTCAATCTTTTCAAACATTTCCGGTACCAAATAATAGACACTTCCAGGCAAGCGGCAGAAATTCATTTATCAAAATGTATAAGTAAAATAAGCATCTCATATTCCATGGGATAAAAGTTACAAGTTCATTACATATATATTGTTAGCATCTTAATACACAAACTAATAATTGTATCTCGATTAGAAAAAAAAATCGAGTTTCGTAGCTTTTTTCATCTTTAAGCAATTGAATTTAAGAACAACAAGTAATGATTTTATGCCTATTTTATATTTTTCTCAATATATTAGAAACCTAGAGACTATAATTATAAATTTATAAAACATTAATTAAGCTCCAATCATTGAAAGAAAGTAATTTGTCTGTACCTATACCGCTATCAGTAATAATATTTACCAGCCTTATAACTAATTTCTATTGTATAAGCAAATCGATAAATCTTTGTGAAAATAGGACAATTACAAACAAAGTTGAGGGCAACTTTAAATTTGAGGAGGGAGGAGTTATGGCACCAGTCGTGAACCCTCATTATCCTAGCATTTCTACGAATGCTATGCACACCATCCATCATAAAACGATACTCAACGTTTATGACATGCGATGGTTTGTGTCCTTCAAAATGTTTAGGCTATAAGGAAAATCCAACTCAACTTTTATGACATATTATGTATTGAGCCTTTTAGATATATAGATATTTTCCAGCAGACAATTATTGCCTGTGTATTTGTAACAGGCAAATTTTGTGAATCTGTAAATAGATTTTTAGTCATTAAGAAACCAGTATTTGGTAAGCAAGCACGAAATAAACATCATTCGGAGACAGAAATCCGTGTTATTTAATTAAGGTAAGGTATTCATATATTGAAATTATGGGTACTCTTTGTTTACCTCTTTGCGGACAATTTTTCCATCTGAAAAGGGTTTCCTATTTACACCAATATTGTTTCCTGATTGCCATCAAATGGTGAAATAAAATCATTCCATAAGGTTATTTGTGCTTACACATTTCAAGTGCTATACATTTTTCCACAGGATGCTTTATGTTTACACAAGTCTTGTATTATACATTTATTTGCGTTTGAGTATTTTGATAACTTCACCCGATTCGGATGGACACTATTTGACACCGTATCGGTGTTGATTGAACACCGAATTTTTTGCTGTGTACAATTGAGTTTTTTTAAACACTAGTTACAAGTTATTCATGAGAGCCAGAGAGTCACAAAGTGTTCAAAGCCTTACACAATCTCAGCCTCCCCGGCACACGCACTATCGCCAAGCTCGTGTCACAACGCTATGTTTGGTCTTGAGTACAATAATATTGCCGTCAATCCCTGCTCGTCAGCCGATCGGCAGTATTTCGTATTTCGTGATTGTGTGGCTTAGAAAGTCGGCTGCGCGGATGGTTGAAACCTTTCAAAGTTCTAGACTGACATGAGTGTAAAGAGAGTGAAAATTGGAAAATAGACAAAAAGGAGAAAAACAACACAAAGCACTACACGAGAATTCAGTCAAAGGCGAGTAGGGCATCCTTCCTCTATAGTGTGAGTAAAAAGTAGGACAGCTAATTTTGGGAAAAAAATCAAACACAAACTACACAGAATAAATATTTGAAATAAAAAATCAGAAATCAAGTTGTTAACTCGATAATATTTAAAAAATAATAACAAAATAGAATTAATAATATAAACCAAAAAAAAAAAATTCGAGAAAGCTAAAATGGGGCCTGGCGTACTTTCAGCAGTCGCAGTTACAATGACAACAAGAAAAAGGACGGAACTTACCGGTTCTGCGTCGACTTCCGGAAAGTAAATCGAGTGACGGCCAGAGATGCGTAACCCCTCCCGTACGTCTCGGCTACGTTGGACAAGCTACGCAACGCGGGGTATCTGTCGATCCTGGATATCAAGTCGGCTTATTGGCAGGTACCCGTAGCTCCCGAGTCGAGGCCCTATACCGCCTTTACTATACCAGGCCGGGGGCTTTTCCAATTTAGCAGGATGCCGTTCGGATTATCCAACGCCCCCGCTACGTGGCAGCGTTTGATCGATAGAGTCTTGGGGCCCGACTTGGAGCCGTACGTGTTCAAGTACCTAAACGACATTATTGTGGTCACGCAAGATTTCGAGTGTCACTTGAGTACACTCCAGGAAGTGTTTAGGCGTTTGCGCAAAGCGGGGTTGATGCTCTCCAGGGAAAAGTGCCATTTCTGTCGACCCAAACTGACGTACCTGGGCTACGTCGTCGACGAAAACGGGCTGAGCGTGCACCCCGAGATGGTGGGCTTCCCCACCCCCGCGACGGCAAAACAAGTGCGACAATTTTTAAGAATGGTGTCGTGGTACCGCTGTTTCATACCAGATCACGCTACTCTGGTGGCACCGCTCACAGAGTTACTCCGGAAGAACAAGCGTTTCGTTTGGACACCGCAGTGCGAGGAAGCGTTCAACAAATGCAAGGGAAAGCTGTCAACGGCACCAATTCTGGCTTGCCCAGACTTCGATCGGCCTTTTCAGGTGCAGACGGATGCGTCGGATGTGGGCCTGGGAGCCGTGTTGAGCCAGATCTTTCCGGAAGAGGAAAAGGCCATTTGTTTCTTGAGCAGAGCGCTGTCGAAGGGGGAGCGGAAGTTTTCAACCACGGAGAAAGAGTGCCTAGCGGTACTGTGAGCGGTGGAGAAGTTGAGGCCCTACATAGAGGGGGCCCAGTTCCGGGTCATCACAGATCACCATTCCTTGGTATGGCTGCACAACTTAAAGGACCCCACGGGCCGACTGGCCAGGTGGGCAGTACGCCTCCAGCAGTTTGACTTCGAGGTCGTGCATCGGAAGGGGAAAGAACATCTGGTTCCTGACGCACTCTCCCGCGCAATACCTAGGGTGGCCGGAGTCACTGCTGAAAACCTCATCGACTCGTGGTGGACCAAGATGAGAGAAGGAATACGGGAGAATCCGGATCAATACCCGGACTGGCGGGTCTCAGAGGATGGCGTTTGGAAGCACATTCCCGGACGGAACGCCGAACTAGATGATCAGGCATGGAAGCGGGTACTGCCGAAGGCCGAACGAAGCGCAGCACTTTTCCAGGGGCACGATGATCCCAGAGCGGGACACATGGGGGTCAAAAGGACCCTAGACCGAATCACGCAGCGTCACTATTGCCCAAAGATGGGGGCCGATATCCGTCGATACGTTGCTCGATGCAAGGTCTGCCAATCCGTCAAGGTGGAGCGAAAATCACCCCGAGGAGTGATGGAGACGAGGCAAGGCAACCCTGGGAGCTTATTTGCGTGGATTTAGTTGGCCCTTTACCCAAATCGACCAGGGGAGACAGCTATATTCTTAGTGTGGTGGACTATTTCACCAAATTCGCTCTGGTTCTACCCCTCCGGACTGCGAAGGCACCGGAAATAACACGCCTGTTAGAGGAACGGGTATTTATGCTCTTCGGGGTACCAGAGGCAATCATTTGCGACAATGGGGTTCAGTTTCGTTCCCGGGTTTTCCAAGAGTTAGCGCGGAGATTTGGGTCCAGAATCGAGTAAAACCAGAATTGGGATTGGAATTGTTCCACAAACCAGCTGATCCGTTAGACCGAACCAATATATAGAGCTGGGAACAAAGAAAAGGGGGCAGGATAATTGGACTACGCACGAAAAGGAGGAGATACGAAAAGCAGGGGATTCGAAAAGCAGGAGTTCTCGGCTACGGACACAGAAAGCAGGCTACGGTTACCAAAAAGCAGCAGGGCGACGTCGAAGGCGAAATTCTGGTTGACTCATTTGGATCGAGGAGGAGAATTGAAAAAAAAAAGTAAATAGTAAGTAGTTTAAGCTTATCTTTAAGTTGTCCGTGTGTTATTTAAGAGAATATAGAAGAGTGTGAAGTCTAAGTGGAGCGAGTTTCCTTTGTGTGCCTGAGCAAATGTTGGGTATTTTCTTCCGTTTCCCTTCAGGCTTGTGGTTTTGTGTTGGCCTCGCGCGGGCCAAGTTTTCATCACGGTTTTGATTGGTTTCGGGTCCGAGTTCGGATTTCAGTGTCGCGACCCAAACCAAATCCCAGTCAGGGTTTAGGTCGCTGGACGATTGTCGGTGCACGACTGGGTGGCGCCCAAAAATTATCAAAAATTACCCCGCCCCTCTTCGCGGGCAAGCGCCGGGCACAATCGTCCACCCCGCAGCCATTAGAGGCTTCGGGGGTAAAAGTGCGCGTAACATTTGGCATTTTAGCTAATAAAGAAACCATTGTTTACATATACGCACTAGACGCTGGCATCAGCAATTTTAGCTTATAAATTTAGAAATAGGAATAGAATGAGTTGAGTTGTAAATTAAATTTAGCTGAATAAAGACGCACGACTTATGTAATGCAGTTTGTCATTGTTCATAACGAAAAAGGTGTTGTAATTTAACTTAGACTCATTTATACTAGCAGACCAATATGGCATGTCGGTCGCGACCGACTCACAATCAGTTTATATTTGAGTCCTATAGTTCTTTTGCACGATGGTTTCTCGATGATCGGCAGGGTGATATCCATTGAACAATTGAGTCAATAAAATGTTTACATATACATATGTATAGCTTCAGCATGTGGACTAGCGCACATGAGTATGCCTGGCGCTTATTATCGATTAGCGAAGCGGTTCGTTTGCATATAAATTTAACGGCAGTGTATTCTTGACTTAGATTTTTTTTAAACCCATTTGTTTTGGTGCAAAGATTATTGTTCGTTGTTGTTTTTCTAGAGTTTATGTCAAAAAAAAGTTATTAATCTAAAGGTAATGTATCTTTATTTAGCATTTGTTGAAAGGTTTTTATCACAACAAGCTGAATCAGTAAGTCATTACATTGAACTTGGAAAGAAAAAAATTACGCCCTGTAATTTAATTAACGCGTTCGGGACGAAGTTTTCATTTTGATGACTTATAAAGTTTGTTTAATAAATTGAAAAACCCTTTCGTAGACGTTAAAATCTACATAGTGCATATTTACGTATTTTCATTAGAAATACATATGTACATACAGTGCCGAAAATTAAAATAGCACCACCACGACATTTTTGCTATTTGTTGATAAAAAAAACATTTCGTGTGGAAAATTGTTTGAACATTACTGAAAATATATATATCACACAACATGTTCACTTTCCGCACAAACCAGTTTGTTTGTTCATAATGACAATGGTTCTTTTCAATTTAAGCGATTTTCTGAGAAAAAAGCAAAACACATGGAAAAACATTATAGCACCGCTGACAGTTCTGTTGAAGCGCACATTAGTTGAGTTTATTAATTTGACCCCTGTACAAGTTAAAGTGTTCTTGTTCGGTTTTCGTTAGTTTTTACACAAATTTAATAGTAAAGCCATCGTTTAGGTCACAAAATGGGTCGCGGAAAGCATTGTAGTCCTGAAAAAAGAGACTTTATTCGAAAACTTATTTCAGTGGGCAAAACTTATAGCGAAGTGCGTCATTTTGTTGGATGTTCAAACAAAATGATACGCAATGCCATACATTTCCAAGAAAAAGCTGAAACACGTGAACGTAAACGCGCAATATCGAAGTTGCTTGAAAATCGGTTGATCCGCCAGAGCAAGAAGGAGCCCTTTAAGCCAGCAACTGAACTGAAAAAGGATCTCAATATAGCTGCAACGGTGCAAACAGTTCGTAATCGTTTAAGACATCACAATTTAAAAGCCTGTAGCCCAAGAAAAGTTCCACTCCTAAGTGCAAAGCATGTAGCCAAACGTATTGAGTTTGCAAAAGAACATCTGAAATGGCCAGTTGAAAAATGGAGGAACATCTTATGGTCAGACGAAAGCAAAATTGTTCTGTATGGTGGAAAAGGCTCTCGTTCATACGTAAGACGCCCTCCGCATGCAGAATACAATCCTCAATACACATGTAAAACCATTAAACATGGAGGATCAAGTGTAATGGTTTGGGCTTGTTTTTCGCATTATGGCACAGGCCCAATACATTGGATAAAAACAATTATGGACCAACACGTTCACGTTGAAATAATGGAAAAAATTATGCTACCTTATGCAGTATACGAGATGCCTTTGCTGTGGGTCTTTCAACAAGACAACGACCCCAAACACACCAGCAAGAAAGCGAAGAAATGGTTCAGAGAGCATTCAGCGAACGTCATGGAGTGGCCTGCGCAGTCACCAGATGTCAACCCTATTGAGAATTTGTGGGCTGATGTAAAAAAAGCAGTTGCTGTCACCAAGCCAACCAGCAACGAATCACTTTGGAATGTGATTAAGGAGTCCTGGACCGAAATTCCGCAAAGTCGATGCCGGAACTTGGTTGATTCAATGCCAAAACGTTGTGCAGCCGTTATTGCCAATAAAGGTCACGCAACTAAATATTAAAAAGGAAGGACGTCATCAGCTGGAACAGATAACTGTCGCAAACTAATAAAACCAATTCATTTTTTCTATTTTTTTTACCTTTAAGTGCATTTTGGAATTCTGGTGCAATTTTTCCTTTCGCCTTATTTTGAGGTTTTTACAAGATTTGTTCAAATAGTTTTCAAACGGTTAATAAAAGCTTAATAATTTTTATTACACAACTTTTATAAAAAAATTTTACTTTTAAAAATGTGTTCATTAGTTGTTGAAACTAAAAAATAGAATCACAATGCATTTGGAAAGATTGTTGGTGACGTTGGTGCTATTATTTTTTCGCAGCTGTATATGGAAAATACACATAGAAGTAGAGTATAGAACTGCTTTGGTGAAAATACTGGTGAAAAGGCGAAAAAAACCGCAACGAATGAACATGTGGCTGTCAATATTTCTCAGAGCGAAAATACAAAAAAGACCTATCTTGTCAAAATACTGGCTCTGGTGTTTCTACTAAAAGCTGGGCACTGAGAAGAATTAATACAAGCCATATCAACTCGATGGAATTCCACTTATTTGTTTTTTCATAGGGTACTAGAAACTAAGGAACCTTTGATTTATTCCTTACATCAGTCAAATCGTAGCTTGTCAGCACTTACCGAGGATGATTTCGTTGTCATAGAAAAAGCCTGCGACGTACTGAATTTTTTTTTACGAAATCACGGAAGAAATCTCAAGTGAAAAAACAGTTAATCTTTCAAAAGTCATGTTATTCAAAAGATCGTTGCAAAACTATGTTGCAAAACGTATAAAGCACACAAACATTCCAAAGGAAGTCGAAAATATGATGACAAGCATTCATAACGATATAACAACGACACTTAATAGCCTTGAGCGAAATTATCTTTATGGTCAATCATCTTTATTATACCCACGCTTCAAAATGAAAGCGTTTGGTGGCGAGCAATACTTCGAAAAGATCAAACAACCTATTATAAACGAAGCAAATAGTTTCGTTGTGACACAACACAACAGGGCAAGATAATTTAGAAATAGTTACAGCTTCTCCTACTGCAACCGAACAACAACCATCTTGTTCCTTAGATTGGGGTGATTTTGACTCAGATGTGCAGCTGCAAAATTCAATTGCTAGACAAAATTCAGAAGCAGAAACCATCAAAGAATTTGAACGATAACGCAATGAACCTTACATAGGTCGTGAATCAAACCCAGTAAAATGATGAAAGGAATTTGTTGTATTCTAGGCTCTACAAAGTAATGCAAAAGAAACTCTGCATTCCTGCAACTTTCGTGCCATGTGAGAGAATATTTTCGAAGGCAGGACAAATTGTAATATTGGGTTGGGGAAAAAGAAATGTCGTATTTGTGATCGAAATTTGACACTTTATTTAACATATTTCGAATTATCCGATTTAAGTCAAATATGCGCCGTTTTGTTCGCAAACTTGTTGTCATTTAGAAGGCAACTTCATTATTTCCCTTTTATAAAACCCCCCTCCTTGTTTGCAAAAAAAACTCAGACAGCCAGTTTTCGCAAGCCTCTTTTGAGGCCAACTTAATATGTCCAAGAGCGTTTTGCATGGACCGGAAGAGATGGTAATCACTTGGTGCCAGGTTTGGACTATACGGTGGGTGCAATAGGACATCCCATCTGAGCTCCCGTAGCTTCTGGCGGGTCATCAAAGATGTGTGAGGCCGAGCGTTGTCCTGGTGGAACAGAACACCATTCCTATTGACCATTTGTGGTCGCTTCTGGTCAATCGCCTGCTTCAAACGGTCGAGTTGCTCACAATAGAGGACCGAATTGAGGGTCTGGCCATAGTTTAGCAGCTCATAGTGGATGATTCCCTTCCAACCCCACCAAACACACAGCAAAACCTTCCTGGCCGTCAATCCGGGCGTGGCGATGGTTTGGGCCGGCTCGCCGCGCTTCAACCACGATCTTGTTCGTTTGACGTTTTCGTAAGTGATCCACTTTTCATCACCAGTCACCATCCGCTTCAAAAATGGGTCGAGTTCGTTCCGTTTCAGCAGTGCATCGCAGGCGTTGATTCAGTCCAAGAGATTTTTTCCCGTCAATTCATGTGGCACCCAAACATCCATCTTTTTTTGGAATCCAATCTTCTGCACATGGTTTCAAACGGTTTTATGGTCTATACCCAGTTCCTGACCAATCGAGCGAATGCTCACATGCCAGTTTACTTGGATGATTTCGACGATTTTATTGGTTTCTACGACGATTGGCCTACCAGTACTAGGTGTATCTTCGACATCCACTACACCAGAACGGAATTGATCGAACCAACGCTGTGCTGTGCGAATCTTTACAGTATCGGGCCCATAAACTTCACAAATTTTTTCGGCCGCTTTCGTTGCATTTTTACCTCTTAGGTAGTAAAAACGTAAAATATGACGAATTTCTTGCTTGGTGGACTCCATCTTTGACGCGATATAACTTGAGACTGAAACGTACGATCACAACACTGTCAAAGAAACACTTGTAGCACAGATTTTTGTCTTTAAATCACCGTATAGTATGACCAGATGCAATAAGTACAACACAAGATATGTTCAAGTGTCGCCATCTATTGACAAAATACGACATTTCTTTTTCCCCAACCCAATATATCGTAGAAATCGCATTTTCGCTGGAAAAGTTTCTAAGCTTTTGTTTCTGAACTACAATTCATAATAAAGGATCAGTATTGCCAAAGATACATATTTAATTTATTTATTTCTTAAGTTTTAGGGATTTATAATTTTTCAAGGCGCATTAACCTAATAAATTCGAAGACGGCCATCTTATTATAAGCTTTGCAATCTAAAAATGAATATTTTTTATTTTTTATTTGCGTTAGGTATGTAAATGTAAATTTAGTTTAATTATTGTCCTTTAAACATGAATTTAAGTAAGTTACTATTTTTTTATTCAAATACTGTACTGAAGTTAACTTGTCGACTTCAACTGTATATGACTAGAACGACTCAAATGACCGAATATTATTTTTCGTTCACTTTACGAAATTACTCGGCCATACTGAGTAAACTGAACGATATTTCCCATCACTAGTGTGTTGAAACTAAAGGGGCTCATTTCCACAGCTGTACTTTCATATGCAATTTCAAATTTATGCCGAAATAATACAAGTTCGAATATTATCAGTGGAAACTTATTTCAATTGACATTTCAGAAATTTCTCATTTCCCACAAAAGTGCAACAGCATTCAGCAGTCAGGTACATTTAATATCGATTGAAATACAGTGAAACTTCTCCTAACGGACACTTCTGTCTAACGGACTTCTCCCTCTTACGGACATTTTTTCATTCCCCGAATGTTTACTTATGATTTGATTGGAATTTTAACTTCTGTCTAGCGGACACTCTCTACAACGGGCGCGGACAGATATAAACATCAGTATTTACTGAATTGATCTCTCTGTAACGGACAGCGGAAAGCAAACACGGCTCAGTTTCTAAGAACTTCTAATGACCGTCGTGTTCATTTTCTTTTTGTTGCGTTTTTCTCAGCAGTTCGCCGGTGGTATTGTCAAAATTAATTGTTTATTTAAGAATTTTGAGATTCACGTGTTAAGAAGGAGGGGATTCGAAGTTTCGTTTTTACTTTCATTTCAGTAGTTGGTTGAAAATGAAATCTTCTCGTGTACATTTAGCGTTAAAGGACAAAGTCGAATTAATTAATGTCAGTGCGCGGAAAAAAGTAGTGTTCGTGAACTTGCTGCACGGTTTAAAATTGGAAAATCTCAAGTGAGCGAAATTCTGAAAAAGGAAAACGAATTTTTGGAAAAATGGTCTCTACACGGATATCCCCAATCTCAAAAGTCATTCCAAAAAACAATCGGTCTTAATATTGATAACATCTTATATGAATGGTTTTGCCGGGCACGTGCGACAAAAATTCCCGTTTCTGGACCTCTTATAAGGGAAAGAGCGTTAGAGGCCGCTAAAAGTTTAGGAGCTGATAATTTCAAAGCGTCAGTAGGATGGCTCGATAAATTCAAATTACGACATAGTATTTCCTGGAAAAGTGTCAGTGGAGAAGGTGGGTCTGTTGATAATGAGGTTGTGACAGAATGGACAGACAAATTAAAAGATTTGTGTTTTGATTATGATCCAAAAAACATTTACAACTGTGATGAAACGGGTTTATTTTTTAAGGCTCTTCCTGACAAAACAATGAGTATTAAAAATGAAAACTGCCAAGGTGGGAAAATTTCCAAAGAAAGACTCACCGTGCTGTTGTGTACAAATATGGTGGGTGAATTTGAACAGCCCCTTGTTATCGGAAAAGCACAAAAACCTCGTTGTTTCAAAGGAGTTAAGTTGAATCTCATGAATGTTGACTGGAGGTACAACCGAAAAGCCTGGATGACACGCGATATAATGAACGATTGGATTTCTCACATGAATCAAAATATGACTTGGCAAAACAGAAAAATAATCCTTTTTATGGATAATGCAGCATCTCATCCCCACGTTGAACTCTGTAACATTAAAATAATTTTCCTACCACCGAATACAACTGCAGCCTGTTAGCCCTTAGATCAGAGAGTGATCAAAAATTTTAAAGTTAACTACAGAAAACGTGTTTTGCGACATATTTTAGCCAACATGAATGCAAAGAAAATCACTGTATTGGATGCCGTTCAGTGGATTTCATCTTCAATACGGGAAATTCGAGAAAACACAGTTATGAATTGTTTTGTGAAATCAGGATTCTCAAAACCATCGAACACTGTTGAAAGCGACATATATCAAAATGAAGAGCCTGAACTACATGAACTTTTGAAAATATACATTCCTTCAATTGATTTATCATACATTGATATAGATTTCAAAGTCGCAACTGAAGATGATTCCCTGGATATCAGCGGCATAATTTACGATAATCATGATGTTTCTACCGAGAGTGAACATGATGATATGGAAAGCCATCCTATTGAAGATCAAGCTGACGAAGAACCACCTATGAAAATGCAAGAAGTGCTCAAGCAAATAAATCGACTTAAAATTCTTCAGTGAAGCAGAAAATACCCAAGGATTTTTTCAGGTTTCTTCTCTCCAGACAAACATTGAAAAGAAAATTGTTCAACAACATAAGACTCAGAAGAAAATCACATACTACTTTGCTTAATGTTTTCTTACTTTTCATGTTTTTTTAAATTTATCTATTTATGTAGATATGTGAGTACATACATATTTTTTGTGGCACTTTTTTATATAAATAGTGTAAGTACGAATGTGCATTTATTATTATCTGTATATTTTTTGTAATTTGCACAATAATATCAATAAACGAGTATCATTACATATCATTGTGTTTTTTTCCTCAAAAATCTCCCATTAGTGGACACTTCTCTCTTATGGACACAATATCATTCCCCATGGGTGTCCATTATAGGGAAGTTTCAATGTATTTCATTTTCTTGTTCGAGCATTACTTTTTCTTGAATTCATTTAATTTAATAAGACACATTAGTGACACTGACGAGAGTCTGGTTGTATTTTTCTAGTGAGAAGGAAAGTTTAATTTTTAAACTTGATTTTCAAGTTCCAAATAATTTCGTGAAAGTTTTCCAGTTAAAGTTAATGGTGAAAGTTCAAGTGGAGTTGGAAGATCAGCTGTTTGAGATAAGTATTTCTGTCCATAGAGGAATTTGTTTTTTCTGCTTGCCTTCTGCATTTAGTAGACTTCAAGCAGAAGTTAACGGTCATAGCCTTTGTGTAAGCGTACTCTCTCTTCACAAGGAGAGTTCAACATCTCCTCATTTTTCGAATAGCGTTGGTATCTGTCTCAAAACGCTTTGGAGCTTTCACAGTTTTTCTAAACTTTCTCAAATTATCGGCAGCTTGTACAGTGAATGCCTAAAATATGGCTGGGAAAAGCTTTGGAGCTTTCACAGTTTTTCTAAACTTTCTCAAATTATCGGCAGCTTGTACAGTGAATGCCTAAAATATGGCTGGGAAAAAGGAGAAATGTGGTCATTGTCGAAAAGACGTGGGGAATGACGAAAAGGTGCTGCAAAGGGAATATGTATGCAGTAAATGGTATCACATAAAGTGCCGAAAATATTCCGAGGAGGATTTTGAAATTTTCAATAAGCTGGGAGACAAGTGTAAATGGTTTTGCTCAGTATGCGATAAAAAATTTAAAAAAGGTTTTGAGGCGGATGTGATAGCGGAGCTAAAAACTCAGAAAGAAACGCTGTTGAGCATGCAGGAAACGCTTGACAAAATGTGGGATGAAAAAAAGTCGCCAAAACTGCTAAAAGTATCATATGCTGACATTGCTAGGCACAACAATAGCGAAAAAATTAGCGAACAAAATGGCCAAAGTGGAATAATTGTTAAGCCTAAAAAAGATCAATCTGTTGATCAGACTTTGGAGGAACTGAGGACTCATATAAAGCCGGCGAACATCAAAGTTCCTATAACAATGGCAAAACCACTTAAAAACGGAGGTCTATTGATAAAGACGAACTCAGTAAAGAATACTGAAAAGTTGATGCAGGAGGTGAAAAATACCCTAAATATTAATTACCAGATAGGAGTTACATACAGGTGAACTGGCACCCCGTTTAATTATCAAAGGACTTCATAAGAAATACTCGTCGGAGGAATTGTACGAGGAAGTCAAAAATCTTAACCACTCCATTGACAGCAGTGGTAAGCTGAGTATGGTACACACGAGTAACATACGACAGCACTTTGCCAACCATTGACCCAAATCCAATCAATGACCGCATTGCAACTGAGAGCAGCTTACACCGTCAGCGGAATGCAGGTGCAACGACCAAAACGATTGGAACGACCGGACGTATCGATATTGCAGAATTAACAAAAATAGCTGATAAATTTCGGAATGAATAATATTAAGTGTGCATTTTGTTAACAGAGTTTCCCTAATAAAGTACTGGTTTGTCGACAGTCCAAGTTTTTCTTTTTTTGAATAAATTACATTATTGGCGCAGTCGGGTTCCTCTTAAGAATAGTTAAAAGTATTTAAGTAGAAAAAGAGGAAAGTGATCGAATTAAAAGTGCAGTGCTGTAATCAATCTGTCAGGAAGAAAAGGGGGATAACATAGTAAATGACGAAAAATTTTCCATTTACGTAGACACGAACCAAACCTGGAACGCAGAAATCGCAGGGCACATCTAGCGGACAACAGAAGACAACCAGTAATAATGGCGGAAGCAATGGAACAGTGCATCGCTATTTTAACACAAATCACGGCTAGACAAGCGGAAGGTGAAAATTTGAGAACGAAAATTCAGAAGCGAATTCGAAGTGTCACAGCATTCAACGGAGAAACTGGAACGCTAGCATCATTTATTGGGACGATCGAACTCATCATGGAAGAATTTCCGGAACATCAGCAAGAAGTCTACCGAGCAGTATACAGTGAGAAAATTACGGGGACAGCCAAAAATTTTCTAGCTGTAGAACTACCAGCAACTTGGGAAGCCTGCAAAGAGAAGCTGAGAATACATTACCGACCAACGAAAGAACAAGGAGCAGTAGCCAAGGAGATTTTTTCAATCAAGGTATTTACAATAAGTCAGTTATTAAATAAGGTGCAAGAAATCGTAAATTATATTGCGGAATGTTCTGATTTTTGTGAAAATAAACAAGAAGTGGCTCAAGGTCTAAACAGTATGTTAGTAGTGAAAATAAAAGAAGTGACTGCTGGTGCATTAGCAGCAGAAATTAGGGATATATATTCAATAGGACAGATTAGAACAGTGTTGTATAAATACATAGGGCAAGACAAGTATAATTTGCATACGGAAAAATCGTTTAGGTACAGTGCAAATAATAGCCATCCGAATAGGCAACATTACAGTAACTATCGGACAGACTTAGGGATGAACAGAAACAATATATACCATTCACCAACTGACAACAGAAGTAATCAATTTAGACATAGACAAAATCAGAGAGATAATTTCGGTGTACCGAACAATAGATCGGGACAGCATAGAGTAGAATTCAATAGATCGGGTCAACAAAGAATAGATAGATCAGAACAACGAAGAGTAGAACCAAACCATCGATCAGGGCAACGTAGAGTTGAGCCTATGGATGTCGATACTTTGTCGAGGGATACTAACCAATTAGAAGAAGAGTTATTAACAAACTAGCCTCGGATACCCGTAAGATATTCATTAAACTTACTTTTGATAACCGTGATTTTATCGCAATGATTGATACAGGGTCAACTATTAGCCTGTTGAATTCCAATAAAAATCCTTTCGATTTATATGAAAAAATTCCGTCAGTTCAGTCAATAAAAATTAATACTATTCAAGGTATAGTGCAAGAAAGTACAGAGCAAGTGAAAACCAAGTGTCCAGTGCAATTCGACCAGCCAAAGAACGCCAGAATAAGGTGGACAAAGATAGCCCTAGAAAAAGATTATGCTTTTCTTATAGGCATAGGCATTATATTGGTTGGAAAGAAACGTAGAAATTTTAGACTTAAACAATCAAGAAATGGTTCTTAAAAATAACAAGCGTATTCCGTTTTTATCTAAATTAAATGAGGAGGTTAATATGTTAGAAGAGAGTAATATTGATAATATCGAAACGATACATTTGAATGAAGAAGAGAGGAAAGGTATAATGAGACTTCTAAAAAAATATAAAAACTTATTTTTCAAGGAAGGGGATATATTAACAAACACCAATTCTGTGGTACATTATATCAAAACGACTACAGACCAACCCATAAATTCGAAATTATATCGGTATCCACCACAGCATGAAGTTGAGGTCAGAAAACAGATAGTGGAAATGGAGAAACAGGGGATAATTAGGAAGAGTAACAGCAGATACAGCTCACCTATAATAGTGGTGCCGAAAAAAACCGATAATTCTGGGAAACAAAAATTTAGAATTGTGATTGACTATAGAAAACTAAATCAAGTGACGGTAGATGACCAACATCCTCTACCAAACATAGAGGCAATTTGGGACAAATTGGGTAAAGCACAATATTTTAGTACATTAGACTTGGCAAAAGGTTATCACCAAATCCTTTTGGCCAAGGAAGACGCTGAAAAAACCGCCTTTGTGACACCAATGGGTCTATATGAATATCTCAGAATGCCGTTTGGTTTAAAGAACGCTCCACGGACATTTCGGAGGTTAATGTTCAACATATTGGAAAAACATATTGGGGTAAAATGTATCGTCTATTTAGATGATATACTAATTTTTTCTACAAGCTTGGAAGAGCACTTGAAGTCCCTTGAAATAATCTTCGAAATTTTACATAGACGCAATCTGAAAATACAAGCAGATAAATGTAGTTTTATGAAACACCACACAGAATTTTTAGGCCATATCCTCACCAAAGAAGGCATAAGCCCGAATCCAAATAAAATTAAAACTATTGAAAATTTGCCATTGCCCAAAACGGGAAAAAAAAATGGGGGGGATTTCTGGGGATGACGGGTTTTTATAGAAAATTTATTAAGGACTATGCGAAAATCGCATATCCTATGATTCGATATTTGAAAAAGGACAGCAAAATTAACATTAAAGATCCACAGTATGTAACTGCTTTTGAAAACCTCAAAAGCCTGATTACTGCACATCCAATTCTAAAGTATCCAGAGTTTGAAAAACCGTTTACGTTAACAACGGATGCCAGTGATTATACAATTGGCGCTGTCTTGGCACAAGATGGTCACCCAGTATGCTTTGTTTCTAGAACCCTTAACAACCATGAAAAAAACTATAGTGTGACAGACAAAGAATTTTTGGCTATAGTATATACTGCTACATATTTTCGGCCTTACCTATACGGAAAAAAGTTCAAAATTATAACTGATCATGCTCCAATAAAATATTTAAATAGCAAATATAAGGGAAAATAATTTTCACAACGCAATCAAAAATGGATCTTAAAATTACAAGAATACAATTTTGAGATTGAATATTTAAAAGGGAAAGACAATGTAGTTGCAGATTTTTTAAGTAGGATTGAGAACTCACCTAAAATTATAGAGGATAATACGTCGGATTCTAATATGGAGTTATCAGAAACGATGCATTCTGTAGATGAACAACTACTAGATCATATAGATATAAAAGAAGACATAGTTAATAAGTATAAACTTCAGATAATATTAACATACAGGGTTGCCTATATAATAGAAAATATTCATAATCATAAAATTTTATATCTGAATCCACTAGAAAATAAAGAAAAAACTCGAGAAATTTTGAAAGATTTTTTAAACAAGAAAACAACTGTAGGTATCTATTCAGAAGTAGAGGACAAATACTATAATATAATTCAGCAAATCTTGATACAAGATTTTTCCCATGAGGAACACATTAAATTCATGAGATGTACTAAACGAGTAACAGATATCAAAACCGAGGAGGAACTTCATAAGCAAATTTCAATCTATCATACTAGGGAATCTATGCACAGTGGAATTAATGAAGCATATTACACACTTAAAGATAAAATATACTTTCCAAAACTGCACGAACATATTCAATTAGTAATTAACAATTGTAATAAATGTCAGGAAATAAAATATGACAGAAGGCCAATCAAACCGAAATTTAACTTAACAGAAACTCCAACTAGTAAAAATGAAATTATTCATTTAGATGTATTCCACATAGAAAAGAAAGCATTCGTTACGATCATCGACAAACTTACTAAATTCGCGGTAGCCTATAATATCACAGATAGAAATTGGAGAAGTAAAAAAGCAATCCTAATAGAACACTTCGCTAAATTCGGAAAACCTAAATTATTAATCACAGACAATGAGTTTAAATCTGAACAAATTAAGGAATATCTAGGTAAAAATAAAGTGGAGGTACATTGGACAACACCGAATAGCCATACGGGCAATTCAGATGTAGAAAGGCTGCATTCTACAATTTTAGAAAAAATAACAGGAATAGAAGATAAAACATTGTGTACGGAAATGAAAATACAGATAGTTCTCGAAAATTATAATAATAGGTATCATACAACTATTAGGACTACACCGAAAAAGGCTAGGGATGAAGTTAGTGCAGAACAACTGTATGAATTAGTTAGGGAAAATAAGACAAAACGAATTCAAAAGTTAAACAAAAGTAGGGAAGGTTATACTGAAAGGCGAGTGGAAGGACCGATTAAAAACTATAAACATGTTAGGCATAAAGACGAGACAAGATATAAGATCAAGAAACTCAAAAATGTACATTTGACCAACATCAAACGACCGACTAAATTTACAGGTAATACTTCTACTGATACTAATAACAACAACGACGGTACAGGCGACATTAAGGACAACACCAATTGACGAACAACTAGGATACTTGAAACTGAAAATTAGGACGGTAGAAATAACCAACGAGACAAATACGATTCTACACATAATTAGTCCGAACGAAATTTTAAAAATAATTTTCCAAATTAAAGTAAATTTAAAACATTTAGAGTTCGAAAACAAAGATATGATAGAGAGAGAAATTAATACACTAATTGCAAAAACGAAATCAATTATGCCAAATGTAAATAATAGACAAAAGAGAGGATTGTTAAATATCGTAGGCAATACACAAAAATTTCTTTTCGGAACTATGGACAATAATGATAGGGAAGAAATTTTGGGCCATTTAAAAACAATGGAAGAAAATAGTCATAACGCAATTACAGGAGTATACCAGCAAATCAGAATTAATCAACACTTTAAAGAATCAATTGAAAATTTAAAAGAAGTAATAAATAACGATAGGAAGAAAATATTAGAGGCATTCAGAGGAGTTAATGATATGAACAGAAAAATTATACATCAACAATTATATTTAGAACAAATGATAAAACTAAAATTTTTGGAAGAAAAATTAAATCAAATTCAAGATAATATTGTGTCAGCAAAATACAATTTATTACACCCTAGTATATTGACGTTAGAAGAAATAGAGGAGTATAAGTTCGATTTTTATAGTTTAAAATTAATCAGATTAGGTATCTTAGAATATAAGAAAGAATTTATTATAATGGCGATTAAAATTCCGAAGAACTATATAACAACGAACGTAAATTTAATAACACCTTTACCAAATGAAGACAATTTTGAAATTGATAGCAAATAGGAAATGATTGTGGAAATAGGGCATAACACTTATACTTATGAATCGAATCTGATGTTAAATGAATTAAAAATCAGTAAAAATTGCACTTTTACAAAAACTTGTATGCTAATCTTTAATAATATTACACAAATTCAAATAATAGATGATGAAACGGTAATTGTGCAAAATGCTAGAAATCTAAGAATAAATCATAATTGCGATAGCCGAGAAATAATTTTGAATAAAAATCATCTCATAAATTTTAATAATTGTGAATTAAATATATTGAACGAAACATTGTATAATAACAAAAGAATAATAGAGGAAAAATATTTTTACCCGGAAAGTACAGTTAATTACACATTTAAAAAAGTTTTAACATTTGAGATATAAAGATATAAAGATATCAAAGAACTAAAATTTCATAAAGATGTATCAAAATATTCGCAATATACATTTATTGTAATAACAATTGTAGTAGTAATAACTATATTAGTGTTGCGAAGAAGAACGACATACATGATAAAGGAAATTCAGGAGAATTCCCACTCAAACCGAGGAGGAGTAACATACGACAGCACTTTGCCAACCATTGACCCAAATCCAATCAATGACCGCATTGCAACTGAGAGCAGCTTACACCCAGGGTTACCAGGTTTTTCTCAATCTTCGCCACCAAAAACTTCAATAAAAACCCCCAAATCGGACGAAATTCTTTTAAAAAACCCCAAATAATTTGAGAGCAATCTTTTTTACAAAGTTCATACAAAAAACATTGATAGTTAGCAAAAAATATCTAATATATTTTTGGAGTTTCATGCGTAATTTATTGAAATATGTAAAGTTAACACATTATCTACACACCTAAAACAAATTTACTGCAGTGTTTGCCTACATACATTTGTCGTTTGATTTTTCCCATGAGGGAAATCCCAGGAATTTCTGCTTCACATTTATGAATTCCATGGTATCGATGATAATTTGCTGGGTATGCCAATACTTGAAGTCTTCGAATGGCACAATAAAAGTTATTTTTTGTGTGCAATAAGTGAATCAGATTCCATAAATTACATTTTGCAAACAATTGATTAATTTGATAAAAACCCCATTTCACCCCCAAAATAAAAATATAATTAACTGACCCCCAATTTCTCCCCAAACGTATATAAAATACCCCAAATTGGGGGTGAAAACCCCCCAACCCGGCAACCCTGCTTACACCGTCAGCGGAATGCAGGTGCAACGACCAAAACGATTGGAACGACCGGACGTATCGATATTGCAGAATTAACAAAAATAGCTGATAAATTTCGGAATGAATAATATTAAGTGTGCATTTTGTTAACAGAGTTTCCCTAACAAAGTACTGGTTTGTCGACAGTCCAAGTTTTTCTTTTTTTGAATAAATTACATTATTCACGCGGCAGATGCGGAATCAAAAATGGCTAGCGATATTAGAAGTCAATGGGCCAATGTTTAAAAGACTGCATAACCAGCATATTAATATCGATTTTGGCTCATACGTTGCAACAGAGGATCATAATGTTACAAGGTGCTACAAGTGCCAAAAATATAATCACAAAACGAATAAGTGTGAGGGTAAGGACACTTGTGCAATTTGCGCAGGTGAGCATAAAACTGATGCATGCACAACCAACTGCAAAAAGTGCAAGCTTCCAGTTACCTCCAAGTAGAGCAATTATTACTCCAATGCAATTGTATGAATGGGCGAATTCAAATTTAACTCAGTCATTTATTACTGCTCCAAAGATGATAGTGAACGCCACATGAATTTACCTCCAGCCACGATTTCAATCATCAGTAACTATTCCAGGGACAAAAATGTACCACTGTTATGTTCCAACTACTAAAGGCTAAAGGCTATAAAACAAACCAGTGTTGATGACAGTAGTAATATTGTAAAAAATATAAAATAAAATATTTTTCTTTTGATACAATATTGTTTCATTTAGTTATCAATCATTATTCAGATTATATAGGTATCAAATTTAAAACTAGTTCAGAATATGTATGTTTTTATGCATAAATAGGTGACGCCACAGCAACTTCACTATGTAGGTATGTCCTTTTTCGCACAAACCAGCCAAATTTAGCAACCGCCCAGTGGGACATGCACGGACTATAATTTGTGTATCTCCTAAACTATTTTAAATCCCATTCTGAAATTTTTATGGTAAAATGTATACATGTTAAGCTTTATTTTGCAATAAAAAAAGGAAAATCAAAATGGTCGAATTTATAAAAAAAAATTGAAATATTTTCTTCCGGTTTAAAACTAGAAAGAAAATCAAATTTGGAATCTCTTAAAAATCAACGGTTGTAAAAGTAAATCAACAAGATATCGAAATTGATAATCGTTGGATTGTTCCCTATTCACCAATCCTATCAAAGACTTTTAAGGTACACATCAATGTTGAATCTTGCCATTCCGTCAAATCTATAAAATACATTTGCAAATATGTAACAAAAGGAAGTGATATGGCTGTGATTGGAGTTGGTAATGAGAATTTTATTGATGAAGTTACCCAATACCAAATGGGCCGCTATGTTAGCAGTAATGAAGCGATTTGGCGCATTTTTTCTTTTCCTAATAATGAAAGATACCCCACAGTAGTTCACTTAGCAGTCCATTTAGAAAATGGCCAAAGAGTATATTTTACAGCACAGAATGTATTACAACGAGCTATTCAACCACCATCTACAACCTTGACCATTTTTTTTTATATGTGTCAGAATGATGATTTTGCCAGAACACTGCTATACTCAGAAATGCCAAAATATTATACTTGGAATCAATCCTCAAAAAATTTTCAACGACGGAAACAAGGAAAACCAGTTCCAGATTACCTCAATGTATATTCCACTGATGCAATTGGTCGAATTTATTCAGTCCATCCAAGCAATAATGAGTGTTTTTATTTGCGACTATTGTTAGTAAATGTTCGAGGCCCAACATCATTCCAGCATTTACGAACTGTTAATGGTGAATTATGCGACTCTTACAGAGAAGCATGCAAACGTTTGCAACTGTTAGAAAATGATTCTCATTGGGATCAAACTTTAAATGATGCTGTAATTTCTTCAAAACCCCATCAAATACGAACATTGTTTTCTATTATTATATCGACATGTTTCCCGTCAAAACCAATTGATTTATGGATCAAATATAAAGATGATATGTGTGACGATATCTTGCATCAAATGCGCAATAGAACAGGAAATCTACATTTACAATTCACAGAAGAAATTTACAACGAGGCATTGATAATAATTGAAGACATGTGGTTGAGGATGTCAAACAAAGTATTATCTCAATTAGGAATGGCCGCGCCTAATCGCCCAATGCACGACGCTTTTAATCAAGAGTTGGAACGTGAAAAACTGTATGATTTCGATGCTTCAAGGGAATCAGTTCGGATAAATGTTCCGCTATTGAACCAACAACAAAAGTATGTCTTTAATTCACTTATGAAAGTTCTAAATGATGGAATTGGAGGAATTTACTTTTTGGACGCTCCGGGTGATACAGGAAAGACTTTTTTGATTTCATTGATTTTAGCAACAATTCGCTCACACAATGAAATTGCACTTGCACTTGCTTCATCTGGTATTGCAGCCACATTGTTAGAAGGCGGTCGAACAGCCCATTCAGCGCTAAAATTACCATTAAGTATTCAAAGCAACGAAACTCCGACATGCAACTTTTCGAAGAACTCAGCAATGGCAAAGGTTTTGCAGCAATGTAAGTTGATAGTGTGGGATGAATGCACGATGATACATAAAAAGTCTTTGGAAGCATTAGACAGAACTATGAAAGATCTGCGATACAATCAAAACCCATTTGGTGGAGCGATGATTTTGTTAGCAGGAGATTTTCGTCAAACATTACCAGTGATTCCACGTTCAACGCCAGCAGATGAGCTCAATGCATGTTTAAAGTCCTCTATTTTGTGGAAATACGTGAAGACATTAAATTTAAGCAAGAATATGCGTGTCGAATTGGAAAATGATCGATCTGGAGAAATGTTTTCTAAACAACTCATTGACATTGGTAATGGCAATATCCCTGTAGATGTTTTGACTGGCTGCATTAAATTTCCATTAAATTTTTGTCAGTTTACTGAAACAAAAACCGAGCTCATGCAAAAGGTGTTCCCAAACGTCGCTCAAAATAGCAGAGATCATTTTTGGTTGAGCGAACGTGCTATATAAGCTGCCAAAAACACGGATGTAAATTGCATAAACTTAAAAATTCAAAATGAAATTGCCAGTGAATTAAGGACATACAAATATGTTGATTGCGTAGCTCATCAAGATAATGTCGTCAACTATCCACCAGAATTTTTGAATTCATTGGATTTGCCAGGATCGCCAGCCCATAGTCTTCAATTGAAAATAGGATAGGTAGTCATAATGCTACGAAATATTAACCAACCACGTATTTGCAACGGCACACGGCTAGCAGTGAAGAATTCACTTAACAATGTGATCGAAGCAACCCTTATAAAAGGAAAATATAAGGGAGAAGATGTGTTGATACCCCGCATCCCAATGGTACCAACTGACGTAGCATTTGAATTTAAACGACTGCAATTTCCAGTGCGGCTTACTTTCGCTATGACCATAAATAAATCACATGGTCAGTCTTTCAGTGTTTGCGGCGTTAATCTAGAAAACCCATGCTTCTCTCATGGACAGTTGTATGTTGCCTGCTCCCGCGTTGGAAAACCATCAGCTTTATTTGTTTACGCGCCAGGCAATCAAACAAAAAATATCGTTTACTATGAAGCATTACAATGACAATACCATTATTAATAAAGTCTTGCAGTGTACGAAATAGAAAACTTATTTCTGTAAGTAATCGTTGTTTAGTATTGAGAAATAAATAAAGTGATCGCTAAGAAATACGTTTCATTTATTTAATTTTTTCTATTGGACTGCGACAGACCAATAACTTTTGACAGAACGAAGTCTGCGCGGGCAGCTAGTATAAAATAAAAGTCGTGTGTAAATAAAGATTGTTGTGTTTTTCCTATCTGAAAGCTTCGACATAAAAGTTAATACTTGAGTTATGAATTTATTATATGTTTTCCTCTCTGAGGGCGTAACAATTTGGTTGCAGCGGTGGAAGATTCTGAAGCTCTAGACTCTTCAACGAGCGTGTTTCCAGACGGAAACGGAAACAGGTCCTTGCGGAACGAAACGCGGATTGCGTCCGGAAAGATACATATATTCATACGAAGTGTAGTCGGAAAAACGAGTGCCATTCTCAACCATCGTTGGAAATAAAATTGAGCAGAGACAACAGTGATCCCGTTTTACGTCCTGTGGATACTCACGTAAATATTATTAATTTATCATCGATTTATATTGTATATACCCGAATTTTTGCGAAAAATTTATTTGTGGTGATGATCTACGTCTAGATTGTAGTAATAGTTCTAGAGAACCCTGTGTGTTGAAATGTTATTATTGTGAAATAAGTGATCCCCTTTATGTTATGAAGGGGAACTGTTAGGTGCTTGGCCCGTTATATGTACCTCTATGTACATAGCTCCGGACTGCGCGAATTACGGAATCACCTTCCTAACATCACGATCACACGGCCATTAACCAGGTCATCAAACCGGGATCATCTTCCCAACACCATCGTCGCTACATGTGCCAGGTCATCAGTCCATCGAACAGAAAAATGCTAATTAAATAAGTCCAGAATGCAACCCAATTCTGACACATGCATAATCATCAATTTTTACGTCATAAATTGTTAAATGAAATTGTGGAAAATTGAGTTGTAATTGATCAGCAGAAGCTCTGCTTGAATAAATATCGAAAGTCGACAAATTGTTGTTGTTTTTTTAATTAAAGGATAACTAATATCCTTAACTCGCGCGTTTTTCAAGCGTCGGCGATCATTTCCAAGTGGTCCACACCGGCAGTCGGCTGTGTTGCAGTTTTAAGGTAAGGTCTTCCGTTTTTTGTGAGGAACTTTACAAGTTCAAGTGATTTATTGGTGAAGTGCAATAAATTATCCTTTGTAGGATTAGCAAAGCAGTGAAACAATGGGACGGTGTAGGAAGTTGAGGATTATCTGGTACGCTGGCTGTTATTACGATATAAATTCAAACGTCATTCAGGTCAAAGCTTGATTCGCGACTGCAACGCTATATTTGTAATACAGTGTGTTCCGTGCGGAAGAGTATTACTTCTAAAGTCCTTTAAAACTCTCTACTTCGTTCAATTACAAATTAACTATATTAACTTGATTAATTATAGTGCCTATGTCTTGTGTTTCCATTATTCTAATGTTTGTTTATTGATGTTTATTGTAGGATTGCATCCTTGAAGGCGTTCAATTGCCATTTTCCAGGATGTGGGAATCCTTTGTAGTTGCATCATGCGAGAGGCAGCCATTATGTGTCATGGGTGAGTGCCATTAGTTAAAGTTATTCTCGTCTGTGTGTAGTCTCCTGAGTGGGCTATCACATTTCAAATTTCCAAATTCTTATTATGTGCAATCCTTCTCAGTACCTGAGTATTTTAATTAAGTCGATAAGTCGATTTGCGTTTGATTTCAATGATTATATTGTGTAGAGTATTCTCCCCTTTCCCCTTGTTTCATGTCGTACTATTTGAATTTATTTTCTTATTGTTTCATACAACTGTCCCTCCCCTATTCTAGGGGATTTCCAGTTGTGTATATAATCCTCATGGAACGGTATTAAGCGTGAAGCTTACCCTTGTTTATTTGAGAGCTGGAAAACTCAGGTGCCTATTATGTTTAATCTAACTTTGATCAGATGATGTTTGTGGTTTGATGTGGCTAATGTCCCTTGTGGGCGGGATGCCTTGGAAGCATGATCTGTTCGGAGTGTGTAGAGATTTTCATTGGTTTCCTGGATCTAGATTTTGACCCTCACCATGGGAACTCATCAGTGTTATTGACAGTCGTGTAGCAATACTTGATCTAATTATTTCGTTGTGCCTGCTGTGAGCGTATGTGGATGCTGAAATAATATTCTCCTGCATCCCCATACGTCCACTACTGCTAGTCCTACATAAGCAACAATACGGAATGATGTCAATTAAAGAGCAGGTATGTATCAATCAATTACTTCCCCAATTAGATTTCGACCATATTGGTAATTAGACATGATTAAATCTTAGTTTCTGTATTTAGTATTAAGATCACTTTTAATCTGTGCCTAAATCCTCGAGAAGGCGAGTTGCATCTTGTCCTGTCGCTTGTGAGTTACATATTTCAATTTCAAATTCAAAATCAATTTCAAAATTCCAATTATGTGTAAGAAATAATAAAGGTCGGAACGTCGCGCCCTGATTCCGCACCGCGGCAGCACCGATGCAAGCAATTGCTAACGCCGCGCAGTTGTCTCTCGGACACAGAAGAGTGCGCAGCGCAGACGTAAGCAAACCCCAAAGGACCATTGGAATTGGAATTCTGAAGTTGGAACATGCAAAAGTCAAGTATCTTGAAAGGCGTTATGTGTGGCGTTGATATCGAGTATTGCGGGAGGGTCATCGGACGCGTCGGTCACAGGCTGCGCGAGATTCGACAAATATCGGGGGCGCACCTCACGCTGGTGAGGAGCGCCGCCGTACGTGACGCGCGTTTTTTTAGTCTTCGGCAGTGAAGTGGAAGTGCGACATGCGACGAACATGATGAAAGCGTATATTGTGGAGCCGCTGCAAATGCGCAGAGGCCGCACTCATGTGCCAGGGCGACAGCCCATGGCCAAGCAAGCTGCCCGTCGTACTGCTAGGGCTGCGCAACGCGTTCAAAGAGGACCTTGAAGCCTCGCCAGCAGAGATGCTCTATGGAACGAGCCTCCGTCTGCCGGGTGAGTTTTTCGTATCTCACAGCGTGCCAGTGAACGAGCCGAGGTCGGAACGTCGCGCCCTGATTCCGCAACGCGGCAGCACCGACGCAAGCAATTGCTGACGCCGCGCAGTTGTCTCTCGGACACATAAGAGTGCGCAGCGCAGGCGTAAATTAACCCCAAAGTATCGTTACTTCAAATTACTGTTTGTAAATGTTTCAACCTAACAACACGAGTAACATAATAAATACAAACTCCAAAAATACATACGTTGTAACCGTCTAGAAAATTTGAATTTAGCTACTAGATGGCGTTGGTTATTGTATCGAGTAGAAATAGAAACAATATGTCGTTATTGCGATCATTATGAAATAGGCGATCAAGCGGAGAAAGACGAGTTGAGTAGATAAAATAAAGAAAATTACAAATCAGATGTGCGGTCTACCAACGAAGTAGGAACCAGCAGGTACGTGCCAGATTCATAACTATACCGACGAAATAAGTGACAGAGCGGTGAAAGAAAAAGGCGTCCCGAACAAGGGAGGCCGAGCCCCGACGATTAATACCGATCTACCACCGCTGGTACCTATCGCCGTCCCGGGACTAAAGCCAAGATCTACGCTAACCGGTTCGATATGCCCGGCCGTCGAAACAAGCCAATTCGAAGAACATGGAAAAGCCGGCGCGTCGGCCGAACAACGAAGCATCCGTCCCGACCAGCGGAGCACGATTCCCGCCGCAGCATCAGTCCCGGAATTACCGCGGCTAGCCGCCGACAAAGCGAACCGTTCCGTTCTCAAAGTCCCGATCCCCATTGGGTAAACCAAGCAATTGCCGCACACTGAAAGCCCTGTCACGCAGCCACTTACAAACCGTCCCGACCCGCAGAACCTGCCGTTGGCCACAACACCGTCTCCGGAATTATACCCGCTAGTTTCCAAAAACGAGGCGACCCGTTTCGATCAACAGTTCGTCAACCCTAATGTAGAAATGGACCACGTGTTGCAGGTTGAAAACCCCGTTAGCCAGCCGTCCGCACACCGCCATGATCAGTCCGGAACAGCTCCGCCGTCAAGATCCTTGGGACCGGACACCATACCACCCTGACATCCGCAGCTCCGGAGGACAATTCCGCAGCCGTCACGGAGTGGCCGATTGAACACCGGCTCTTTCACCCGGAACAGTCGGAAATTAATAGACTAAGAGCCGTGATGGCCAAGCTTCAATTAGAATACCGAATCCTAAAGTTACAGACAGATCTTCGTCACCTGAAGAATAACTCCGAACTGAATACCGTGCGCCCCGTGGAATTCGCGGATATCCAGAATGCGAAAAAATGGCTCATGGATTTCAAAAATCTGCTTGAACTAATAAACTTTAAATTACTAAAACATGAAAACAATATATTTTGCATTTTTTTCGCTGTTCAGCTATGGTAATATACTTATGGCCCAAAATACCATGTCTTCTTTCAATATGGCCCAGGGAAACAAAAAGGTTGGACACTCTTGTTCTAGATGAAGCGATTGTATTGAAAAAAAAGATCCCACAAGTAAATTTCAAATAGGGGTACGAAATTTTGTTAAAAATTGTAAATTCATTTTGGACCCTAAGTCAAGTTTTAAATATATTACAATGAACCCTTCACTAAAAAATTAATAAAAAAAAATTCACTAGACAAATATACCTAGCAGACCTGTAGTTTCTTCTGATAACGCACCCACTTATAAAATTTGTCAACTTTTCAACAAAACTTTTGTAGATGAAACAGAATTTGTGTCATAGTTCTCTGTTAAAAATCCCCAAGAACTGACCCAAAAATTCCGAAACTTCCAAATACCAGAAAATTCTAGCTTAGTTTGTTTCGACATAGTAAATTTATTTTACTCCATTCCCACTAAGGAACTTGACCTAGTAGTGAAAACCCTTATCTTTGCAAAAATTAAAAATGAGGCAAATGCAAAAAAAAACTACTCAATCTGTACAAAATTTGTAAGGATCAGAATTATTTTAAAAATGAGGATCAATACTTCTCGTTTGAAGACGGTTTACCAATAGAATCACCACTTTCACTTTCACGAAAAATGCTCAAGAGTCTTGGTGCGAATGTAAGAACGCGCAAGCAACTGGTTTCTTAGACTCATTTCATCTTAGACAGGCTTATGCCTGACCATAATGCTAGAGGCTCGCGTCCAGGAAAGAAAACGAGGAGGTGTTAAACAGCCTGGAAGGTCAGCTTTACGGTGCTGAATCAGCAGATAAAAGGTAAAAAAATATAATCAATTTTTTTTTATTTTATCATGTTCGGCACACGAGTCAAAACTTTAAATGCATTTTTCTCGAAACACGTTTCTTCAAATCGGCACGCAGCATAACTCAAACAGTTTTCTATTTTTTCACTCAAAATTACTATCACATCTTTAACCCTTGGTCAATCTTCATGGGTCTACGTGATCCTGGAACATTTTGAAACAAACTTTTGGCACAATAACTTTTACACAACCCTGCTCAGATGCCCGCGTATTCTCAGTATTGCACATGCGCTTGCTTAACCACCATGTGTTCAGTCCAGTCTTCCTGTGCATATTTCGTGGCATAACAGTGGTGACAGGGTCACGTTGACCCTTGAATAGCAACGACGTCGGTCAGTAAAAATTATTGGTTTTAATTTTAAAAAAATCTATAGCTCAAAACAGTTATGGCTTTTCTGAAAGATATTCTGAAATATTTAAATGCGTTCAACACAGAGCTACAAGGAAACGGGAAATTAATTTGTGATCTGATACAAACTGTGTCTGCTTTTCGCCGAAAGCTGGATATCTTTGAAAAAGATATTGCAGGCCAAGATTTTTTTAATTTCCCAACAATTGTCGGGTATGCAGCAACAAAGAGTTAACTCCATGTTTAGGTCAAACAGAGTTTACAGCCGTTACTGTCGGGAAAAAAATCATTCTTTCGTTTGGTTCAACAATGAGTTATCTACCGTTGAAAGTTTTCAAGGTATCCGCTAGAAGGAGTTAGCTCCTTCATTCTGTGGCGACTATGTAGCGACACCAGCATATCTGGTAGACAAAATTAGCAATGCGAATAGCGTAAGGACATTATAGCGTTGACACATTGACCCATCATCAGGACGAAAAGCATCATCAGCACAAAAACCCCCATCATAATGACAGTGAGATAAGCACGAAAAAAGACCATACTTATCTCGATAAGTACGAAAAACTGCCATCTATGTTTGGGTAGAATAATGAGAAACCATCTGCCGTGAATAAAATTTGACCTTATTTATATCAGCTGTTTAATATTTTCGAACCAAATCTGACGTGCCATCGCGGACAGTTGACGTTTGTTATTGAAACGACACCAACGACCGAATGATAATGACAGCACCAATGAGGTGGTAGTATATGGACACTGAATCGGCAACATTTTTTTTAAAACAGCATAGTGCTTATACATAAAAAATAATTTTGGAGCCGCAAGAGCTTGTTAACCTCGCTAATAATGAAGCTAACGTATCGATAGCCTGTCGAAACGCGGAGCGAGAATTTTCTACCGATACCCAGTCCGTGGGCAGAGATGAAAGCCCCAGCCTGCCTCAGGCGTTAGCCTACTCCAGCGGTCCAGACGAGGAGACTTCGTTTCAACCATCTCTCGTTACCCATTGGGTAATAGGTACCGGCAGCAGCGCAGCTAATTCTTCCTCCAGAAAAAGGAAGGACTCCAATCCAAGGCCCAGAGGCAAAAGTCTGGCCAAACGTTCGGCCACGGATACTGGCATAGAGGAGCCCGCTAACAACGCTGATAAAATGGAAGTGGAGCACAATCTTACTTTGCCGCAGGGGACAATAAGCAAGCTAAAACAGTGCGGCGTTATGGTGGTTCAAAAGAAAAATTCCACCAGTAATAGTATCAACTTAAAGGACGCTAACGGTGGCCTGCACGGCTTCAGCTCCGAGGAGGAAAGAAGGAACTACATTGATCGTAACTTGTTGAAATACGATTTTAGACCAGCAACAGGAAGGTTAGTCGCCAGATCAAATAGTAATCATAGTAATAAGAATCAAAATACACTCTCCTGTAACCCCTCCCAATCTAACCCTGACGTAAACAAAAGGGGAAATTATTTCCAACCATTGGAAAAAGGAGCCCCATCTGAAGGTACTCACTCAGCGCGTGATGATATAGCCATCCAAAAGGTAGATTCTGTGCAAAACAAAGCCAAACCCAAGTGGTGTCCTCCCATTTTTGCCAATAATATTTGGGCAAAAACAATCCTCGAAGCGGCGAAAATAATGAACCCGAAAACCGAAGTTCTAATTAAAAGCTTCTCTAGATCTCGGCATACCATTATGGTCAACGATCCCTCCACTCATAAGGAGCTGATCTTGCACTTCAAGTGCCAGCCTCTGGCGGAGGCATTCTCATATCCCCCCATATCCGAAAGGAAAATTAGTATAATGTTACGGGGAGTATCCGCTGACTTTAATCCGCAAGAGGTGGCCGCGGATATTACCCGCCAAAACAAAAACATTGGCATCACTGAAGTCAAACGCTTCGAGACCCAGTGGGCCAAATCTCACGGAATCACCATGGATCTGTTCCATATCACGCTGGATTCCATTGAATCCTTAGAAGCCACCAAAAAAATAAAAATCATTTTGCACACAAAAGTGTGCTGGGAGAAGCCAAAGAAACAGAAGCTTACCCAATGTTACCGCTGTCCTCCCCCCTTCTGCACAAACTGCCAAACAGAAGGCCACCCGGCGAGCTTCTCGGGCTGCCCCGTGTTTCAGCAAACGCTGAAAAGAAAGGAGGAAAGTAGACTGTCAAGAATCCAGCGCTCTGAGCAAAAAAGATGGGATGATGCCAGAGCACAGAACCTCTTCACAAAAAATAACCCCGCTCAACCACTCTTTCGTACTCCCGGCATTCACAACCTGGGGACCTCTTTTGCAGATATCGTTAAGGGCTCGGGGCAACAAACCGGGTCAAACATCAACACTGAAGACAAAAGATCTCAGGAGGGTCTTCCTGGAAATCTCTTCGGTGAGTTCCTTGATGAGGCCAATACTCTATTCGGTATGCCGCTTGGCGATCTTCTTGAGAAACTTTGCAACTTCTGGCCGAAATATAAGCTTATAACCAATAAAACTAACAAGGCAACCGCGTACATCGGCTTTCTAGCGGAACTTCCTCTATTCAATGGGTAGATGCGCTTTTGCTAATCTAAACATGTGCTCCATTCGTGATCAGGCTAGGAGAAAATTCCTCGAAATTTTTTTAGCAGAAAATAAAACAAAAATAGCATTCGTAACCGAAACCAGGTTGCAGGATAATCATAGACTGTAAGCAAAGAAATACAAAATATATAGAAACGACAGTCATGCGGTTGCCGCTATGTACATAAAGAAGAACATACAGGTGACACATATTAACCCTCCCCCGTCCCTATCTATCATCTCAGCGGTGATGACTATGGTCAGAGTAAGCGGCCTCAATAGCAATTGTCTTTCCCTCCTTCTCTGTTCACTGTATATCCCCTCAAACATAGGGGCGGCAATCATCCCCGAATTGAACGCAATACTCGATAGAGCCAAGGATTTTGATCTCTACATTATTGCTGGCGATTTCAACGCACGGCACTGGGGATGGGGAGACGATACCATCAATCGGAACGGCAGAGCCCTACACGAATGGCTTTCGGGGGAGCGATCTCTGTTTGTTCGCATAATTAATGCTGGGGTTCCGACTTCCCCTGCCAGCGACGGCTTTCTGGACAACTATCTTGTTTCTAATCAAATCCTCATGGCCGTAACCTCTCCGCCGCGCTGCTTCGTTCTTCCCACCATATCTGACCATCACGCTATTATGCTTAACATTGAAATCAGGGCGAGTGCTTCAATATGTGGACAAGAACTCATGGTCAGATCTTTCAAGGATGTCGATTGGGATCTCTTCAATTCCGACCTCGAACATTCTCACTTACAAATACCGTCTG
Source organism: Oxycera nigricornis (assembly GCA_963942545.1). Taxonomy (NCBI): domain Eukaryota; kingdom Metazoa; phylum Arthropoda; class Insecta; order Diptera; family Stratiomyidae; genus Oxycera; species Oxycera nigricornis. The sequence goes on from OZ012663.1 coordinate 85,272,213, forward strand.
ATCACAACCTGAATAATCACGAAATAGATGATCACATCGAGTCTCTGACCACCGCCATCCTAAAGGAATTGGATAGGCATGCCCCGATGCGTCGTAAACCTGTTGGAAAATACGGCACCGTATCAGATGAAACCCTGGAGCTTATCAGAGTAAGAAAAAGAGTACTCAACCGTCTCAAGAAAATTTACCATAGAGAACACAATAGGGAAAACCCAGAGAGCCATCAACTCAGGGATTTAGTTAAAGTGCTCAATAAATCTATCAGCAGATTAACTAATAGAGATCTAAACTGTAAATTTAGGGAACATCTGTCAGGTATCAAAAATGGACCTAATGTATACAAGACCATAAACGCTATAACTGGCAGGAAAAGGTTAAAGTGCTCGGTGGAAAACGCAGAAATCATACACAATGGAGTTGTTTCCACTGAGCTGAGGGACAAACTCGATACCTGTGCCAACTTCTTTGAAGAAAAGAACTTAATAGCGTTGACACACTGACCCATCATCAGTACGAAAAGCGTCATCAGCACGAAACTTCAAATGACGGGGTGACACACATGTTTTCGTCATTGGTGCTGTCATTATCATTCGGTCGTTGGTGTCGTTTCGATGACAAATGTCAACTGTCCGCGATGGTACGTCAGATTTGGTTCGAAAATATTAAACAGCTGATAAAAATAATGTCAAATTCTATTCACGGCAGATGTTTTCTCATTATTCTACCCAAACATAGATGGCAGTTTTTCGTACTTATCGAGGTAAGTATGGTCTTGTGGCAGGACGAAATTGCGCCAAGTGTCGAGTAGGAGAAACTTTCAAGCAACATGAAGTAGACTCCGGGTGAAACTAGCAGAAGACAGGACGAGAATCTGTCTCTCGATCCTCAGCCTTGGCGAAGAGCAGATCGACTAAAAGATAACGCTTCGCATTCGTTGGTTAATTCGTGTGTATAGATATTCTTTTGATTTACCTTTAATAAATAAAGAGTTCGTGTTTAAGTTCGAGTAATCATTTTTGAAACCGCGTAACTAGACGCTACAGTCTTTTTTCGTGCTTATCTCACTGTCATTATGATGGGGTTTTTTGTGCTGATAATGCTTTTTGTACTGATGATGGGTCAATGTGTCAACGCTATAAATGTAATTACTCTCTCGATCAACGGCAGCCATCGCGACCGCACGCCTTTTCCGATCATCCGCGATATTCGATTTAGATTTAATATATTGTAAATTTAAATAAAGTACTTCAAACGAGCAATTCGCAATCTTTCATTATTGCAAGGAACTCAAAAGTTTCCACAGTGGTGACCCCGACGTGATCGTGAACGAAAAACGTGATCGTGAACGTAAGACGCGATCGTGTACGAACAACACGAATCGAAAAGGACGCGATAGAGCATAGTGACGCCATTTCATGACGCCAGTTTTTGAAAAACAGTGAAGTAAACTAAAAGACGATGTCTTCGCCTCCGGAAACACCCAAGCGAGTGGAAGAAAGTGCATCGCGTTCTGAAATTCATATGCACGCAATGAACAAAGTGACGATTCCCTCTTTTATCAAGGAAAATCCGGATTTGTGGTTCATTCAGGTAGAAATGGCGTTTGAAATTTCCCATAATGTCGCGGACAAGGCGAAATTTAGATACGTGGTAGTGAACTTAGACTTAACTGTGCTGCAAGCAGTTTCGGATATCGCCATTAATCCGCCTGAACACGGCAAATGTGACGCGGTTAAAAAACGGATTCTGGACACATTTGCAGAGTCTAGCGAAGCAAAATTGCGCCGGGTGCTACGCGGCGTGGATATTGGAGACGAAAAGCTTTCGCTTTTCTTACAGAAACTTAGGAATTTAGCCGGTGACCAAGTCAACGATGCAGTATTGAGAACAATGTTTTTAGAACAGATGCCAGAATAGGTGCGCGGCATCCTTGTTAGCAGCGAAGTGACCGAAGTCGCAAAGTTGGCAGCCCAAGCCGACAAAATTATGAAAATCACGCATCCATCAATAGCGGCAACATCAACTACCGCAGCACACGACAACGGTTGTTGGTACAGTGGAAGCTAATAGGCCGGAGATTCCAAAAGAATTCAAAGTCTCTAAGACAAGATCCACAAAGAGCTCAATTTTTGGATTTCAAAAGGGCGCAACTCTCGTTTCATACGTTCCTAAATCAAACAAAGCGCTCAATCTACTTTCTACAATGCATTACGATGCAACCATTGATCCCGACACTGATGAAGAACGCAAGCCCGAAATTGTCACGTGTTATAACCGCACTAAGTGTGGTGTGGACATTGTTGACAAAATGTGTAAGCAGTACAGTGTTCTAAGGAACAGCCGCCGATGGCCGATTACAATCTTTTTTAATCTATTGAACATTGCCGCGATCAATGCGTTGGTAATCACCAAAATGAACGTAAATCCAGGAGCAATTATAAGGCGTACCTTTTTACAAGAATTGTCCTTCAATTTGATAAAACCTCTTTTGATTCGCCGGACAACTGTCGAAACGCTTCCTCGAAACCTGAAATCTAGAATCGAAATCCTCATAGGTACACCTCAAGACACACAGCACGATATCACACCGAAGATGGGACGGGTTGATCGATGCGCATTTTGCTCAAGAGCCCGAAATCGGTCGACGAAAAAATGGTGTATGACTTGCAACAGATGGATATGCCCCGACCATCAGGCAGTAGAATGCCTTGAATGTTACGTAGATAAGAAATAAGTCATAAAGTTTTAGTAGAAATATATATTTTTTGTCATGAACCTCAGAAGTCCCATTTTTGTTAAATTTTCTTAGAGTTCCATAAAATTGCTTCTAATTGTTGTTTCCATTTAGTTACATAAAAAAATTTTGTTCATTATATATCTAGAAATTTTTCATTCCAAATATAAGTCCATTCCTACATTGACTGAATAATAACTGACAGCGATTTAAAAATGGCCTACAATAGTAGGCCTCGCGTGCACTCGTGAAAAAAATAGAGGCGCGTGTACTCCAGTGTTAACAACTCATTGGCTACTTCATCCAAAGTCGTTTCTTGCGGCAATACTTCTGGTACCATGAGGAAAGTTACCGCATTCGCCAACCCATAGGCTAATAGGCATGAAGTTTTCCAAAAAGAATGTCACAATCCCGACCACGCGCACAAACCCGAGGATCCGAGATCGAGTGCCCCACCATTTTGGACGCTCCTCGACCCCGGATGCCTCGTGAGTACACGCGCCGCCGGGACTGCTACCAAGTCGACAGCATAGTGGCGGTCCCGATTTAACATTTTTCCGCGACTAGCTCACCGAGTCGTGGGTTTTGGACAAAAACAAAGAATCACCACGAACCACATTCGCACACACGCCACCCATGCGCAAGAAAACAATCACATCACTTTTAGGTTATTTTAGTCCATCGGTTTCAACTGGAAATCGGCCGCTATCGCGTGATTCAACACAAGCTTGTAAATTTGTTCACGCCGTAAAATCAAACGGTATGTCCCCTGTCGGAATGATACAAAATTTTTACCTCACCAAAAAATCAGAGACCTCCGTCTCGTTCGCCAGACTCCTCGCAACACACACTCACGCTCTACTTCCGGCATCTCCAACATCCCAAAAGCTACTTTTCGCGTAGCGTGGCGTGATCGATCTTCGTATTCGCGAAAGCTTGAGCACGATCCGAGGGTTGGAGCGAGATGACGCGTTTGACTAGCTTTGTCGGAACTTGCCGAGCTTTACACTGTCAAATAATCATTGCCAGGTAGGTAGTTATATGCTTTAGTTATTTCGGGCAGAAAAGGCGCGAAGATAATTTGAATTTACTTTATGGTACGTATCAAGAACTTGGAGTTAAAATGCAAGGTATCTGTGAGACGCGCTGGGTCGAAAGGCATGATGGTCATCTACAGTTTCAAGGGGACAACTTAATAAAAATTTGTAACGCCCTGGAAAATCTTTCTACGTGGCAAGACAATAAAACTGCTAACGACGCTCATTGTTGCAAACATTGCGCAGTTCGGATTTTATAATATCATCTATCTGCTTAAGTGATATTTTAGGTTGGTAAATAAATAATGCTGTAACAACTAAATTAAGAATCACCATACGAGCCGACATGAAAACCGAACATCACCCACCACAACGTCGTAGGATGGGAATATTCGATAGCGCAACGTTGCAGTATGGTAACACACGATGGCGAGCACCCCACTACACCACCGTCTGGCAGCATCACAACATCAGCAGCTATAAAAGCAGCGGTCTAGTTACGGCAGCAGCCTCACCTTTCCGTAACATAACGAACAACGCTTTGCCCTATCGTCAATACATCGTGACTATGTCACAATACTATTGATGCTGCTAAAGCATCACAATTTACAATTTAGATATTACAGCACATGTTTATGTTTTCGCGACCCGCTGCGAGCATTTTTTGTTTATCCTAATGTGTGGCGATCCCTCGCCTAAATTTCAATAAGAAGACCACACACAACAATGTTTTGAAATTCCACATATGGAAAAGATTCAAACATGGCATTGTTTGTCACTCTGCATTTAAGAAATTTAGACTAAGTATTTTTTTTTTGTTAAGATAAGAAATACTATAAGTAGTATTGTAATAGGTAGAAATTTTGCCATTTTTCCAAGACAGAAGTCCGAAGTGGACGTTCGAGGCAACGAAATAAAACGATATACGATTTTATTTTTCGTTTTATCATTTTCGTTTTCCCGTTCTAATTTAAAGTTGGCTCGTTCGCGAAATACGCGGAAAAGACCACAACTGGCGCAGTCGGTTAACAACCTACATTGTTCGTGATTCACGACACCCGAGCAAGGATCCCGCTCCATCATTCGAGTCCAGGATCATAGACTCACCAGCAACCGAGCAAGGATCCCGCTCCATCATTCGAGTCGAGGATCATAGACTCACCAGCACCCGAGCAAGGATCCCGCTCAATCATTCGAGTCGAGGATCATAGACTCACCAGCAACCGAGCAAGGATCCCGCTCCATCATTCGAGTCGAGGATCACAGACTCAACAACGAAATCAGTTCATCATCCTAGGAGACCTAGTTACCGGCCTCTAATTATTCATCGTGGAAAACAGTTTTCTTACATCGAGGGAACAACACCCCAATTTTCATCACCGTAGGAGTATATTTTATCGGTCCCAGCATTCGTCGTAGAGAAAAAGAGCTTTCTTACATCGAGAGAACCATACCCCAATTTTCATCAGCGTTATCGTGAGTAAACCAAGTTACATCTAATTTTGTATCTTTATATATATACATATGTGGCAGCACCGTCTGGTGCGCCAACAAGGCGATCTCGCCGTAAGCTCGACAGCGGTGTGACAGCACCGTCAGGTGCGCCAACAAAACGATCTCGCCGTAAGCTCGACAGCTGAGGGAGAAGGAGAGTCGTCTTCTGCCCGCGTCAGCGAAAGCACCCAAAATCAAGTTTAAAATTAACCGAACAGTTCGCTAAAGTGGTGACCCCGATAAGAACAGAGTTATTCAACGAAGTGGATAAACACGGCGCAATAGTGCCTCAAACAAGAGCGCAGGCACGGGGCCAGGTCCAGCACCCAGCGGGACAAAGCACACAGCCGCCATTTTCGAAAACAGCCACGCCGATCCCTGCAAGTGCTTTAACATCACCGACACCAACGTCCAGCCTCAGCGTGGTCATTCATGGTGCCAGTCTCCTGCCCCACCCAACTACCGCAGAGCTAGGAGCTGCAAGCAACTTTTCGCAGACGCCTACTACACCCAACCCGCCGGAAGACCAGAACACATCTTGTAGGCCATCTACATCTTTACTGTGTCTCGCTGAGGTAAGCCACGTGCATTTCACTGACGACACTCACGCTGACGCTACCGCTGCCAAACATATCCGGTTGGAGCCTTCGAACCATCTTGAAGACTCTCCGCAGACTGTTACCCACGAGCCTGGCTCCAGCGACGAGGCCAATAGCACCTTCAAGTCAATCATAACCTCCCTTGACGTCACGTACCATATCAACGCAGAGGACAGATCTAGGCACGAGACTGAGGCAAACACTTGCGACGAGCATATCAACATTGCCAACGACAAAAGCCATCATACCTTTGGCGCGAAATGAAGGCGCTGGCTGGCGACAAAATCTCGGACGATGCTTTGAAGGTTAAATGGTTGGACCTTCTACCTCCAAATGCAGCTATGCTTCTGCGAGTTATAGATGAAGCTGACATACCCAAGTTGACAGCCGCCGCTGACAAGCTGCTCGAGCAAAACACATCAATCACAGCCGTTAGTGCTCCAACCTCAAACTCAGGCTACACACCGGCCAATCCACGGCAAAACCTGAATCAAGACGTCGCGGACCTCAAGGTTGCCGTGGCTCGACTCACAGCATTAGTACATGAGAGTCTCCTACGCAGTCCAGACCAGCAGACGCACCAAAGATACCAGGCACCGCACCAGGCACCCCACCCAAAACGAACCGTATCTCGCTCGCGTCAACGAGGACGCTCCGTTTCTCCAGCTACCAACGCGTGGTGCTGGTATCACAAGAAGCACGGTCCCAACGCCATACGATGCACTCAGCCGTGTGCGTACCGAGCTCAAGCAACCAACCAGGAAAACGCCTAGAGCCACCTCTGATCCAGGCGGCAGAGGTCAGCTCAACATTAGCCGAAAACCGCCTACACGTTTGTGATCGCAAGTCAAACCTACGGTTCCTCATCGACACTGGCTCGATTGCATCACTACTACCCAAATCAGCAGTACGAAAACCCCTTCAACAACAGCCTCTGATCCTGCACGCTGCCAACCAGACACTCATCCGCACATATGGCACACAGGAACTTACACTCAACCTTGGCCTCAGGAGAGACCTAACCTTCAAATTTATAATCGCGGACGTCCCACACGGAATCATCGGCGCAGATTTTATTACCACATATGGCCTGCTCGTTAATCTTCGTGGCCAGCAACTTATCGACACTCTCACTTCCCTAACGTGCAAAGGCACTCTTGATAAGGCAAGGTTCCACTCAGTGTCGACAGTCGAGCTTCTCATTCATCCTGAGAGTCCAACAGCGCAGAGATACACAAACTTACTCGCAGAATTTAAGGACGTTTTCGAGCCCAGCAACAGCCCCGCCCGACTCCCCGGACTACCTGTCAGACACACCATTACCACCACGGGACCACCAGTTGTCGAGCGCCCTCGTCGTCTTACAGGCGAGCGCCTAGCAGCTGCCAAGAAGGTCTTCGCTGACCTCTTGGAAAAGGGTATCATTCAGCCCTCTTCGAACCAATGGGCCAGTCCACTTCACCTGGTGCCGAAAAAGGACGGATCCTGGCGTGTCACTGGTGACTACCGGCGTTTAAACGCCTGCACAGTGCCGGACAGATATCCCCTACCAATAATTGAAGACCTTCTACAAGAGAGTCAAGGTACGGTGTTTTCAACAATCGATCTGCAGAAAGCCTTCTATCAAATTCCGATAGCCAAAGAGGACGTCGAAAAGACGGCAGTTACAACACCGTTCGGTCTCTATGAGTTTATCGGAACTTCCCTTGGTCTACGTAATGCAGCGCAATCCATGCAGCGCACTATTGACCATGTACTACGCAAGCTGCCTTTTGCTAAACGCTACGTGGACGACATATTTATAGCTTCCAAGGACCACGAGGAACATCTAAAGCACCTACGACAACTTTTAGAAACCTTACGTGAAGCAAAATTACGCATCAACAGGAAAAAGTGCACGTTCGGCACTCGACAGGCTCTCTATCTGGGATACGTGGTCACTAAAGACGGTTTTCAACCACCTGCTACAAAGAACGAAATCATTCAGACCTTCCCACAGCCAGCAACAACAACTGAGATGCGCAGATTTTTGGGCATCCTGAACTACTATCGACGATGTATTCCCCACGCTGCGGAACTGCAAGCGCCATTGCATGAGCTGCTCAAAGGTCTTCCAAAAAAAAGCAGGATAAAATGGACTCAAGAGGCAGTGCAGGCCTTCCAACGCTGCAAAGAAAGCATCACAAACGCAGCTTGCACCACCTTCCTCAACCCTGAGGCGCCGCTCGCGCTCAGGACGGACGCTTCGGACAGTGCCATTGGAGCAGCCCTAGAGCAGCGAGAACTAGACGGCATTTGGCGTCCTCTAGGGTTCTTTTCTCATAAACTCAATGACACGCAGAGGCGTTACAGCACGTACGACCGAGAGCTTCTGGCTGTGTACGCCTCCGTCAAACATTTCGAAAGAATCCTCGAGGGCCGCCAGTTCACCTTCTACACGGACCACCAACCACTTGTTTACGCTCCGGCCCAACGCTCTGACAAGGCTTCACCCAGACAGGCCCGGCATCTCGAATACATCCTACGCTTCAACACAAAACTCGTGCACGCCCGAGGCAAAGACAATGTCGTCGCTGACGCACTGTCCCGAACGAGCGCTCCCAGCCTGAGCATCATCAGCCAAGCGCCCATGACAGACGAAGACACTATCATAAACCAGCCGCCTGACACGGAGACCATCACAGTGCCGACAACGCTGGACGCTGCCACTATTGCAAAAGCCCAAGCAGCTGACGAGGAATTGCCTAATCTTATTGACAATTCGAGCCTCAACTTGCAAAGCGTGGACACAGATGGCTATCTTCTTCAATGCGCCGTGTCAGACAACACAGTACGGCCTTATCTTCCAATACCCCTACGACGCAAAGCGTTCGATACTGTTCATGGCCTATCACACCCAGGAGGTCGATCAACGGCACGTTCACTCGCCTTAAAATTCGTCTGGCCTGGAATTCGTCGTGATGCACACATCTGGGCCCGCCAATGCGAGCCCTGTCAACTGTCTAAGGTCACACGCCACAATCGTGCGGCTCTTGGGAAGTTCACTGAACCAGACAATAGGTTCGAGCACATTCACGTGGACCTTATTAAACTTCCTCTAGTTCAAAGCATGCAATATTGCCTTACAATCGTCGATCGCTTCTCCCGATGGCCAATGGCGATTCCGCTACCCAACATCACAGCTATAACTGTCGCTAAGGCTCTCAATGACCACTGGATTTCTTTATATGGTACACCACTCTTCATCACTTCAGACCGCGGTAAACAGTTTGAATCAGACTTGTTTAAGCAGCTTACTCATTCACTTGGGGCCAAACTCCTGCATACCACAGCATACCACCCGCAGTCCAACGGTATGGTGGAAAGATTCCACAGAACGCTCAAGGCCGCTCTCAGGTGCTGCCCACAGTCGTGGATTGACGCGCTGCCGACGGTGCTGCTAGGCCTCCGTACGACATACAAAGAAGATTTACAGGCTTCACCTGCGGAGATGGTGTACGGCACGACTCTACGCATCCCCTGAGAGTTCTTTACAACTTCTTCTACACAAGCAGACTCGTCCAGCTTCATGCATAGCTTGCGTCAACTGTTCCGTGCCATTAGGCCTGTGCCAGCCTCCAGACACTACTCACATCAACCATTCTTCTATAAAGATCTCCGCACCTGCACACATGTTTTCAAACGGGTAGACGCCATAAAAAAAACCACTGGAATCGCCATATACTGGCCCACACAAAATTATCAGCCGTAATGATGACAGGACTTACATCATAGAAGTCAACAGCTTTGCAAAAACAGTTTCCACGGACCAACTCAAGCCCGCATATATGGAGATTGCAGAGTCCGACACTGTCGACCCCCGTGACACAAAAACCAGGACAGAGACTCGTCAAACCGTTCGGCCGACTCCAATTCCGCTCCCACGTCATGTCACGTTCCCAGCGCTTGCCGCACTAGTCACTGGAGGGGGAATAGATGTGGCAGCACCGTCTGGTGCGCCAACAAGGCGATCTCGCCGTAAGCTCGACAGCGGTGTGACAGCACCGTCAGGTGCGCCAACAAAACGATCTCGCCGTAAGCTCGACAGCTGAGGGAGAAGGAGAGTCGTCTTCTGCCCGCGTCAGCGAAAGCACCCAAAATCAAGTTTAAAATTAACCGAACAGTTCGCTAAACATATATTATTTTATTGTGCTCCGAAAAATTGTGAACAGTTCTTGTGATTACGAAATCGTCCTTATTATTGGTGCGCGAGAGTATACGTTTCTTTTTGAAAATATGTCGACCACTGCGGCAAGTGCGGCTCAGCTCCGTAGCTTTGATGCTAATATCCTCGAAAACAACGCGGAAGTGAATAATATTGAACCACCGGTGGCAGTACCAAATATTGTTCCAAATTTTCAGTTATCCTTTGAAAACATTTTACATGAAGCCAATCGCTTGCATGAGTTTTCTAATACGAAAAATTGTATTTCTCTACAAGCTTTTTGTAACCGTGTCGATGAAATTTTGCAATTATGCGAAACGGCAGCCCATCAGCAATATGTGGAGCAAATAGTGATCACGAAAATTCGTGGGGAACCACAATTCATCGTTGATAAATACCCTTTCGCAAGGAGGTGCCAAATTAAACAAGTTCTATATGAGAACTTTGGTGTTTCTGAGCCATACCAGGCATTAATTAACGACATGAATCGTATCAAATTTGATACTAATGTTGATAAAGTTTACCGTGAAACCAATATTGTTTTAAACAAACTAAACACGAAGTATTCACAAGACCCCCAAAAAGACTTGTTTCAACATTTCCAGCCACACTTTAACGAAATTTTTGCGCTTTCAAGATTTAAAGCTTGTATTCCGGAATACAAATCAATATTAATTGAAATGCGACAGTGTGGTACGTTACACAGTGCATACTCTATACTGAAACAAGCACAACAGCTTCGTGACAGTAATTCGCCTCACGACACTCAATCTGGTTACAAAAACCAGCACAATAATACTAATTTCAACTCAAAGTTTATCCCTAACACAAGTTTTAATCAATCGCGCGACACTAATAATTCGCGAAATTTTAATAATAACCGTTTTGGCTATCAAAATAACCCAAATTTTAGATCTCGATATGAGAATAATTCTGTAAATAGACCAAATAATAATAATCATTATTCTCAGCGGGAACCACAACACCCTTTCAATAATTCTAATAGGCAATATCAACCTCATTATCAAGGTAATCAAACATATCATAATACTTATCAACGACATGATCCACGTTCACGCATTGTTGAAGCTACTGATGCTGAAAATTTTCAAGTATCAGCCTCGGATCGCCCCCAAACAGTAGAAAACCCTGCCCATGGGAATTACCAATAATTCCCATTACAATCAATAATAAAACACTTCGTTGTTTAATAGATTCTGGTTGTAATACTTCACTTTTAAAAAAAATATATTTCCCGAATCGCATACACTCGACAACCCTATAAGGTTGAGTAGTCTGCATTCAAGGGAAATAATAGAAAAAGGTATTTGGACCAATTTTCCGGAAGAATTTAACCTACCTTCTTCAAACATTGAATGGAAATTGACAAATTTACCAAACCCCAAATTCGACGCTATTCTAGGACAAAATGTGTTAGTCCCTACTAAATCAATAATTAATAATAACGACGGTTCTATTACAATTAATGGTACCAAAGTTCCTTTTATAACAGAAGACCAAGACCCAAAAACGGTATCGAAAAGTCTTTGTCTTTCTCTTGATCAAATTTCCCCCACAGTTGGAGGCTCAAATACACTCCAAAACATCAAAACCTCTCATTTAAATGAGGAAGAAAAATGTAATTTATACCAATTGCTTCATCAATTTAAAAATTTATTCTACCACGAAGGGGATATACTTACCTCGACAAATGTTGTAACGCACAACATTAAACTTACCTCAGATAAACCTATATTTACTAAAATATATAGGTTACCACAAATCCACCAAAAAGAAGTGGAAAAGCAAATAGCCGAAATGTTGGAAAATAATATAATCCAACCATCGAACTCTCCCTATAATGCACCATTGTGGATTGTACCTAAAAAGGTAGACAATTCCGGGCAAACAAAGTGGAGACTCGTTACAGATTATCGTAAAAGTTACGGCAGCAGCCTCACCTTTCCGTAACATAACGAACAACGCTTTGCCCTATCGTCAATACATCGTGACTATGTCACAATACATTTCCCTATTGATGCTGCTAAAGCATCACAATTTACAATTTAGATATTACAGCACATGTTTATGTTTTCGCGACCCGCTGCGAGCATTTTTTGTTTATCCTAATGTGTGGCGATCCCTCGCCTAAATTTCAATAAGAAGACCACACACAACAATGTTTTTAAATTCCACATATGGAAAAGATTCAAACATGGTATTGTTTGTCACTCTGCATTTAAGAAATTTAGACTAAGTATTTTTTTTTGTTAAGATAAGAAATACTATAAGTAGTATTGTAATAGGTAGAAATTTTGCCATTTTTCCAAGACAGAAGTCCGAAGTGGACGTTCGAGGCAACGAAATAAAACGATATACGATTTTATTTTTCGTTTTATCATTTTCGTTTTCCCGTTCTAATTTAAAGTTGGCTCGTTCGCGAAATACGCGGAAAAGACCACAACTGTCTCGCACCGAAGTATTTATTCGACTCCATTACGCCTCTGCATCCACATCGGGTCTAAGGCTTTTAGATAGAATCCTTCCTTTGACGCCTCTGCATCCCTCTCGGGTCTAAGGCTCTTCGAACTCTTTACATTCACTTTGTACTGTACTTATCACGCTAAGACATTAATTAAACATATTATATTAGATTCTCGTCCTCTGTTTTACCGCCTGAACCTCCGAGAAAAAGTAACAGAATATAAAAGAATGAACATTCTTATCCCCCCGCCAAAACGGCATACCACCACAATGAGTTTCTCATCAGACCAATTTCAAGCATTATTAGATGCTATTCGATTTTTCACCCGTGAGGAGAGGAAAAAGAACTTTACCAGCTGCACTGCAAGATACAGTGGGGTACGTAATAAGCCAATAGTAGAAGATTTCATTACGAAAAACAACATATTCAAGACCTGCGAGAACATGTCCGATGAAATCCCTTTAGAAGGGCTTCCTCTTCTGTTAGAAGGAAGAGCAGCACAATGGTGGGAGGGAAAAAGAGACGACATAACAACATGGACCGACGCAATATCAAATATGCAGAAAACATTCGCTCCCACCACGCCATACTACCAGATATACGGTAAAATCTTTTACACTAAGCAAGACGATCACACCAAAACAGACGATTTCATCTGCGAAAAACGCAGTCTACTAACGCAACTTCCCAAGGGAAGACATAACGAAAAAGAGCAAATAGACCTAGTTTTCGGGCTCATTAACCTTCAAATTCGTGAACAACTCCAACGTGATCGAGTGAAAACCTTCGAAGAATTGTTAATTCAATAGCGAGAAATCGAAAATAAACCGAAGAAACACAGTGAAATGGGCAGAAACCGAAAAAACACTGACGGTAATAGCGCCAAGGACCACGAAACAGTGAATCGTTGCACTTTCTGCCGTTCATATGGTCACGTGTTAAATGACTGTCGAAAAAAAGAAAACCGACGAAAAGGCTAAGGAAAATTTCAAACCAGAGGCACAACAGCTTATGTGCTACGGCTGTGGTAAGCTAGGAGTGGTTCGATCAAAGTGTCCGAATTGTAATCAATACCCAACAGCACCGGCACCTGCAATAAATTTCTGCTGCACGAATGTACAACCACCAAAAATTACACTGCGAAGCCGCCCAGCTATCAACGTGAAAATCGAAGATGAAGAAGGAAGCGTATTCCTAGATACGGGCGCAAGAGCCAGCAGCGACCTCCACAAGCTACTAGTAAGCAAGGGGATAACGTTCATCAACGACGAGGTCAACATATCGTTTGCAGATGGCATCGAGAGGCAGCATATGGTGAAATACGCTACAGTGGACATCCACTTAAGAAACAAATTCATTCCCACACAACTACTAGTTCTGCCAGAGGCTGAAAAAAAACCGTACACTACTCGGGTGTGATTTCTTTGAGGACGCCAGCATAGAGATAAGCGTCCCGCAGCGTTATTGGTGCTTTACGGAAAATCCAAAGGCCAAATACGACTTCACGTATAACGAAGGGAACACTCATATATCGCAGCAAGCTCCTCCATTCTATGGTTTTTCGGATATCAATATACAAACACCGGAACACAAAACCGACTACGCCAAGGGTGTCCAACCTTTTGATCTCTGGGAGCTAATTTTATATAGTAAATTTCCTTGGGATCGATTTCTAATAAGATTCTTATAGACAATTTAATTGGTATTTTATATAATTCTTAAAAGTTTAACTGTACACTTTGAAGGCGGAATATCGTTATATGTATAATAATAAGTAGGAGTATGCCGAAGAGTGCTCCGGCGTTAGAAGGTATTTCAAGCTATCTAGTTGTTCAAAAACCACCAAATCTTCCAGAAATCATTACTTCCTAAGCATGCTGTTCTATGCATCTATTTTGTGGGAAACATATTTGTTGTTCATCGACTCATATACGTTTATTAGCTCAATTAATTGTAATCCAACGTCAGAGCTATCCATTGAAAATAAAATGGCTACATTTTTAGCAAGATCTTCGATTAAATTTTCATTTATATCTAGTGGGGAGGATATGAAGCTGCAAATTGTGTTCAAATTTTTAAAATCAGCAAATCTGTTTTGAAAATTTTCGATATTCTCAGCATACTGCTCATAATCATACATATCAACATTTTCACCAATCTTATCTTTCAAATGGCTGAAATAAGAGATATCCTTTTTCTTCAGCTTAGAAATCCATAGCTTCAATTTCATTTGAACATCATTCGATGTTAAATCCGTTAAAAACACCAGTTGTAAAAGCCCTTTTTTGTTTTGTAGATAGCTTGACCTGTCATCATTGCTCTCGAGCAGAAAATGTTTTATTTCGGGTAATAATTCTCGAAACCGAGCGAGGATTAGTCCTTTACTTAGCCATCTTATTTCATTATGCAACAGCAAATGAGAGTGATGTTTTTCAAATTCCTCTACTAATAACCTAAATTTTTTTCTCTGCAACGGTTTTCTTCTGATGGAATTGATGATTTTTATGGCGGTTTTCATCACTTGATCCAAGTTTATGAATTTTGCGCATAATGCTTGTTGGTGATTAATGCATTGATATGATAAAAACTTGGGAAAATTTTCATCTTTCCTGTAGAGTGCAATAAAACCATTTTCACTGCCAACCATGGATGGTGCACCGTTTGTCGTAATAGAAACGAGTTTTTGGAGTGGTAATTTTTCTGATGTAAAATGAAGTCTTTAAAACTGTTATATATATATTTCTCTTTGCATGTTCCTTTAATTGGAATTATCTTTACTAGTCACTAGTCACTACGCCAACGAAGTCATCGAGATGAAGACACCACCACAGATAAGAAAGTACATCACGCTTATGGATTGTCTAGAGCCGCTATCTCCAATTAAAGGTACACCGAAACAAGTGAATCACGAGTCGTGACAGTGGGACAAAATTTATTAAATTTCGGTGTAAATAAAGAAAATACAAATATTGAAAACTATACAGAAAACTTTCATTCACAAAATATTGAAATTGGTAGTCTAGAGGCCATTCCACTTAGAAGTGATGAAGGAGTATCACTTTCAATGACAGAAAGATACCATCTGAACCAACTTCTGGTAGAATATGCCGATCTCTTGTAATATCGTTGTAATATCGTAGTGTTTCAATAATCTTGAGCACCCTCAGAGGCGGCAACCCCGCACCTCAAGCAGTCTCGAACACCAGCTACCCGACCGGTTCTCTGGAAAGAACCGTTGTCGGCTCCGGGTCTCGGGTGTTGGATCACTGGGGAGACGAAGGTTGCTTCTCTGTCGGATTGGAGCGGTGAATCGGATTGAAAGGAAAAAGAGTGTTGAGTTCGTGGTAGAGTGGATTCCAATTGGGAGTTTTTCTTAAGACTTTGTTGCGGTTGGAAACAAGGCGCTTAGCGCGCACCACATGCCTACATGGCAAGCGCTAAGCTAAGGCAGGGAGGGCCCGGACAGTAACACCGATGTCCGGCGCGCCTCCGGTGACGTCTCCTTCCCTTGAATAGTGACTCAGCCGCCCGAGAGTTAGTCTGCTCGCGCGGTTTCTCTTTTGCTCGCTTTCTGTTGATTTTCTTCGGGTCCGCCGCTGTTAACGTAGATTGTAATTTATCTCTCGGGTTGGCGTTGTATTCGCGATTGTTTTTTTCGATGCGCGCGCGAGAATAAAGTAAGGTAGGAGGTCGAGCCTCAAAAAGATTTGGTGTTTTACTTGAAGTCCTTAGGACTATTTTTTTTGTCGAATTTGTAAATCGGGCAACTTAGATGGCTGAATCTCTCAAAAATGAGATTCGGGACTTGGTATAGGCAAACGTACCCACGACATCACGCGCCGAACAAAGCTGGCCTGCCAGCAGCCATCGCCGTCTAACCAAGTAGAGGCCGAACCCAATTAGTCTACACGACCAATAAGGCCAACGGAACGAGAGTCTCGTTGCCTTGCGATTTCGTCGCGATCTCGTTCGCAACTATTTTCTCATTACACTCTTTCATTCTAATGGCCCAGCAACGAAATACGCTGTACACAAATTTGATACGGGAGACAACGACCCCATAGCCACGCCTCCCAATCGAATGTCTAGCAAACAAGAAGAAACCTTACGAGAAGAAATAAGACAAATGTTGGAACATGATATAATCGAACCTTGTGAATCTCCCTGGGCATCACCAGTAGTATTGGTACCCAAAAAGGATGGTGGGATAAGGTTATGCGTAGATTACCGTCAAATTAACGCCATAACCAAACCCGATCGATATCCATTATCAGACTTGAACAAAAAGAATGTTAAATGGGTTTGGACATCAAGCCAACAGGACGATTTCAATGAACTAAAACTTTTACTAACAAGCGCTCCCATATTACAACAAGCAGATGAAAATAAAAGATTCACCTTACGAACAGATGCAAGTGGCTATGCAGTAGGTGCAGCCTTATTGCAAGGGGAGGGACCAGATGAACCCAAGCACACGCAAGCAGATTATTCATCCCAGCGTACATGACGTTCGGTAGAGAATTACGGACACCTGATGAAGCTCATCAAGATTTACGACAAATCATTCAGTCTGAAAATTGCATACCTGAGATCACACCTCTTCTACAAAAACTCGTCGAAACAATGAAACACGCGAGAGAAATTTTCGAGAAACAGCAAGATCGTCAGAAAACATACCAAGACAAAAACGAAGATCCGTGCCCGCATATCAACCTGGAGATAGAGTATGGATCACCACGCATACATGTAGTCAGAAAGCTCGAGAAATTACTTCAAAATTCACTGCCAAGAGGGATAGTCTTTACATTATCCTTTCCGAAAAAAAAATCTACTACCTATGAAGTATCCTCTCCAGATAATCCTAGCGCATATCTTGCTACTTATCACACTTCCGCACGAACAAAAGTCGTTTCAGATGATGCAGATCGCATACAACCTACACCAGTCACCCCGATTCGCAAGAGATGGAGACCAAGAAAGCAGCAAAACTAGCCACGCAATCCTGTCATCCTCGTCGAGACGCCTTCGAAGACACAAGGGGAGTACTGTAACAACTAAATTAAGAATCATCATACGAGCCGACATGAAAACCGAACATCACCCACCACAACGTCGCAGAATGGGAATATTCGATAGCGCAACGTTGCAGTATGGTAACACACGATGGCGAGCACCCCACTACACCACAGTCTGGCAGCATCACAACATCAGCAACTATACAAGCAGCGGTCTCGCACCGGAGTATTGCGGTAGAAGTTACAAAGAAGCCCACCTGCTGCAACTGCGGCGCAGAAGGGCACCCAGCAAGCTATCGTGGATGCCCTGCATTTAAAGAAATGCGCAACCGCATTGAAACAATGAAGGCTCGCGTCCTAGCCGCCAAAAACCATACGATCAAAGCGGTAAGAGCCCGAGTGGAGGGGATATCTAACTCGCTTCTAGTGCCAGGGGTGTCAATGGCAAAAGGTAGTAAGAGGCTCAATTAGGGACCCCAGTAGCCAGAAGTCCTACCAACCACCAAAGAGCAGCACGGTCCCAAATAATCAGCTGGACAACCTGATACAGGGTGTACTCGCCCTAAACACTCCAGCAGATAAGAAAATAATAGCCATACAAGCTATCATCACTGCCCTCCAATGTTGATGGAAATCTTGGCCTTCAACGCCGGCTCACTAATATCACACGCACAACGTGCCACTGCTCAAAGGCTGATAGACAGCCACAGATCGAATTTTATATGCATCTCGGAGACACATCTTCATTCACGCCACACACCTCAATTTACCGGGTACAATATTATCCGTGACGATAGTAACGGTGGAGCAATGCTACTCATCAAGTCACCTAGATTACGAGCTGTGTAGCCTCCCATCACTAGAAAGCGGTGCAGCAGCGGCAGCACTTATAAAAACCTCAAGCAGTGTGCCCATTCTCGTAATTGCTACATACATACATCCAAGGGCCGAGGCTGAGGCACTAAGGGGGGACTTACTGACTATACAGGCTTTGGGAGTTCAATATAAGAACATCATTATTGCAGGAGACTTCAACACGAGACACACGGAATGGGGAGACACGCATACAAATGTATTAGGAAGAGTGCTTCGAAACTGGGCAAACAATCCAACAACTCCAAGCGAATTCACGCTTATTACGTCCAGCTCACCAGGATGCAGTTGACAACGACAGCGAATCCTTGCTGGGATTCGCTAATTGGAGGACGCGGTCGCTGGACCGAGACAGTTGGAGGCTGTGTCTTCGGGAGGCCAAGGCTCGGTTTGGGCTGGTGCGCCATTGATGATGAAGATCAATGTCGAGGGCAAGGCAATTAGACCAGCAGCACAGCTGAAATATTTTGGAGTCACCTTCTCGAAGGGCCTCAGGTTCGACCACCATGTAAACCAAGTCCTCCAAAAAGCTTGGATAATATTCAAACGGCTCCACTTCTTATTTACCCGTTCCCATGGCCTCACTGAAAACTCAAAAATCCTAATGTTTAAAACATTGATCCGAGCAATCCTCTGCTACGGCGCACCAGCTTGGCTCTGCTGCTCAAAGACTTCGATCAGGCGCTGCGAAATCTTCGAAAGAAGAATACTTCGGAAATGCATAGGCCTGCATAGAAGATTCTGGCCTCCAGACAAAAAATACCACCCAAACAAAGATATATACAAACGAGCAAAGACAAACAGCATGACAGAGCACCTAATCCAACTGGCCACCAAGTTGCACACGCCCCTGATGTACCATCCACACCCAGCAATGAGGGAGCTTCAAAATAAGTCGCAAACACGCTCCGAACAAACAACATTTACACATCCCAGCGACATTATCAACCTTGCCATCGCTCCAGACATTTTACGAAAGCTACGACAACATGCACCTCTCATTGCAGAACTGGACTCTGCACTAGAATAACAAAGACTAGGCCCTAGGTTTAGTTAAATAAGATAGGCTTAAGTAGTAATAAGCATAGTAGATTGTAAGTATTTATTCTTATTTATTTAATTTAAAAAAAAAAAACAAGTACGCACCGGATGCAAGCGCTGCATTAAAAGTTATGTACACCCAAAAGTGGGGAAAAAATTATAAGATAAGATCAAGATGTATAGTATTTCATGTAAGAATGTTTAAGTAAAGGTTGGCCAAATACAACATAGCCACCTCCTAAATCTGCTACAATGCGTTTACTGTTTGTAATAATTTAACATATTGAGCGCCACATTCAAATCATGTAACTTTTATCAAACAGATTTTTTTCGTTACTTTGTTTGGGTCCTTAAAACGACTCACTAATACTTTCCAGAGAAAGTTTGATTCTACTTAGAAATAAATATGAAGCCATACAAGCCTAGCAGGAACATCAATCAACAATTATTTATTTAGTGTGTTCAAGTTGTCTTAATTTTACGCATCATAAACCTATTTTGCATAGCTCAAAATATTCGTCTGGGGAAGCACTTTTTTATTTTCGTTAAAATTTCTAATTGGATTCCTCTATATTTATTGTGTTAGCTGACGTTGGCCCCGGGGAAACATAAGAATCAAGCTTATTGGCATAAATTGGCGCTTAACTTGTTAACCAGCATGCACACTAGAAATAAATTGTTTATTTTTCAGGTACTAAGGTATCGTTAAGCAGAGTATTGCAAACCAGCTCCGTTGATATAAAAGAGCTACGGATGCCTTATGCGACGCAATGACAATACTGCAACAAAAAAGAGAAAACGTAGACACAGTTTTTCGACAGCTTTTCGAGGAAGGAAAAGAAATGACCGAGAAGCTGGATGTAGAGCTAAAATGCCCTGAAATAGTGTCAAAGCAAACACATAGAGCAAATAACCAACCTGCTCAGTCGGCTGAAGAGTATTTTCGCCGGGCAATATACATTCCTCTATTAGACTCAGTGATTAACGACCTACAATACCGTTTTTCCCCTGAAGTTCTTAATTTATTTCAGCTTGGGGTTTTTCTTCCTAAAGTGAACTATACGACTGAAGATCTTGAATTTGTTAAGCAACTGGCTTGTGAATATAAAATTTTAATAGGCTACACTCCAGTTTCAGCAGTTGTTAACGAGTATAAACTATGGGGGGTCAAAAGTCACAGGAAACTGAACATTCCTCGGACTATTCCTGAGCTGATAGAAGAATGAGACGGCGAAATGTATCCTAATATTAGAAACTTTTTAAATATTATTGCTGCTCTACCTGTTAGTGTAGCTACGGCAGACAGGTCCTTCTCTACTCTCCGCCGGTTAAAAACTTGGCTGCGGTCTTCAATGGCAGAAGACCGTCTCACAGGACACTTCTCCATGTTCATAAAAGTGTACCAATTGACGCAGAGGAAGTCATTGAACGTTTCTCAAAACAAAAAAAGAAGAGTGTATTTTTCATTTTAGAAATAGCTCCACTACATACAAGACCCTGACCTCTTTCGTAAATATAACATATTTGACACTTAGTGAGGCGCTTGTCCTTGACGAAGTCAGTAGTTCCTCCGCTTTTTCACTCGGGAAACTCCAAAACATGGTGATTTCCCGGGCCTTGAATATTTATCATCACAGTTTTTTTTATTTACGGGGGTGGATATTTGAATTAGAAAACGAAGATAACCTTTTCCGACAAAAAAGCTCAAACATGCCAAAATACCGGGACATTGAAAATCGACTAGCACAAATCTAATTTTTATAGAATTGTTTAAAGAAAAACAGTAAAATTCAATGGCCGTATCCGACAGTCGGAAGTCGGAATTCAATCAATAAAAAATACCGGTTAGAATTTCCACTTCTGGCCGTAGGAATGGAAAAACGCGGCCATAGATTTGTCGCTCAATAGGACCATTGAACTTCACTATTTTTTGTTAAACAATCCTGTAAAAATTTGCTTTGCGCTAGCTGATTTTTAAAACCCCAGTATTTTACCATATTTGGGATGTCGGACTCGTCAATAACGTACAATTTTTGTCGGAAAAGGTTACTCCAGTAGTCTTATTCAAATTTCCACCCCATTACATAAACAAAATTTGTGGTGATAAATTGAGGATGAAATTGGTGATGAATTGAGGACAATGGCAGAGGTAAAAGATGTTAGACTCGTTATAGTCATCAAATTACAGGGATTCGGAACTGGTATCTATACATAACGCTCCAAATATAAACTTGTTTCGTTGTGAAAAGTTGTCCAGTTTGATCCGCTAAACTACAATTCGCATTTCATTTTCCAGTGCCATATATATCTACTATAATTTTTTATGATAATAAAACTGTGCTCAGCTTGTTGTTTTAAAAAAATTTAAAACCACTGGATCCACACAGCGGAAAAAAGGCACAGGGGCTAAGAAAATAACAACACCGGCTGAAGATCGCCTGTTAAAAAGAATTTGAATAAAAGATCGGTTCAAAGCTGCGGTAGAAATACGCAAAGAGTTTTTAGAAGAAACTCAACAGCAGATAAGTGTCCATACAGTGCGCAGACGGCTTGTTGAGGAACATTTAACTGCAAGAATTCCTGCTGAAAAGCCTTTTTTAACGAGAAACATGCGAAAAAAACGCCTAGAATGGGCTAAAAACTATGAGCATTGGACTCATCTGGATTGGCGAAAGGTTATATTTTCTGATGAAAGTAAGTTTAATTTGTTTGGATCCGATGGCTTGCAGTACGTTAGGCGTAGACCCGGAGAGCGTTTAAGTGCCCAATGCATCAAACCAACAGTCAAACACCCACCTGGTAAAATGGTCTGGGGATGTTT